>DWMY01000069.1:0-56575 GCA_018249775.1 Heliconius hecalesia formosus
TCTTTAAAATAGAATACCCATTAAAATAGAATACACTCATGAAAAATATTATTTCCGATCAATTAAAGCAATATTTAAACATAATTATAATATTGACCAACTTTTAAGTGAATTTCACCTGTGTGCGTCGGGTTCCAGGAGGCGCGGGTTCGAGTCCCGCTGCGTTCAAATTTTTATACGTTTTCTAAATAAGTAAAATACATCGATTACAGTATCTAAAAACGAAACGTGCAAGATATTTAACATCGATAAACTTCTTAAAAAGGTGCCGAGACATTAATCATATACCAGTTTGCTATATATATTATGTACATTAGGATGGGCCCAACATTTTTTCTTAATTATGGATAAAGTATTGTTCTTGACACCGAAAAAATATGTGTGTTAAAAGGATAGCTCATATATACATATATATATATAAATATTAAGAGCTGTCTCATCACGATTTTCAATTTCCCATATAAGAAACACAGTTGTTAGCTCAGTTTTAAAAAGACTGTTATTAGTTCAGTTTTTAAGTAGACGGTCTATACAAGCTATTATTTTCTGCTATTTTTGTTTATCTATAATATGTTTTTTTTACACACTACCCATATTTACAAAAGATATTAAATATTCTCGTCCTGTTTTTATTCGTTACCTTTTTTTCTTTTTTTTTAAATTTTAACTAAACGCTACAGACACGTGGTCCGTATTTTTTTTTTATTTTTTCATTATTGTCAGCTAATCAACAGTTTTATATTTATCTGCTACCTAAACTAGGCTTATAACTAGAGATAATTATCTAGATATTTTATTCCTAAGAAAGTCCAGGTATTTTTAGATTGCCTTTTTGTAAACATTTCACTTATTATCTATTACCTATTCGTTACCTTTTGTGAAATAACAAATCCACGAAGAAAGTTTTGAGTGTAATGTTAGTAATTAAGCAATTGTATTGTTTAATTACGACCATAGATTCAATTCAAATGTAATGCTTAAATTCTATATACAAGATTAATAATAACTCTTAGAAGATATCAATTATACTAATATTGCAGAGGTCGTCATAACGCAACGGCATTATGTCTAATGGTAAATGCAACGGTTGTGGGTTCGTTTCCATATATAGAAGACTATTTGCTAGCGTCGCCTCGCTAGTCAAATTAAGATAACTAAGAATAACGTATGGCGCATATCACATTGAAACTTTAAAGTGGTTAAATGTAAAAAAGAGCGGCTTTGACTTCCGCCACCAAATATTCAATGCCAATGCAATGAAAGTGAGGAACGAAAGTGTCTTAATGGAGAAGGGAGTGTTATAGTGTTATAATATTATTTAAGAATAGATATAAAGAATTCAAAATAATACCTAAATAGTAAATATGTACATATGATAATATCTGGCTGTTCAAACTTTGCTATTCAACGTTATGTAAGGCACGGAATCCGATAATTCAGAGTTTTCCGTCTAACCAAAGGGGGTCTACTCTGTAATCGTCTCATCAATCCCTCCAATATGTACGTAGCACGCTCGATCTACTGTCTACTGCGATGTTTGATATTTGATTGTTCCTGTGAACTAGATCGTTACAAAGATTTGTTATGTTAGTTTATAAGTTAAACCTTAGTTAAGCCTAGTTTTATGTATATCGATACCTATAAAAAAACCATAACTGATTGGTGCCTGGAAAAAATATCAGTAAAAAACTATAACTGGGGATCAACTATCACTGCATTTATTAGAGTAATAGAACCCAAAACAATATTTTTATTTTTTTTGTCAAGAGCGTTTGAAAATATCGAGTTGAAATTCAAACTATACACTAAGATCAACAGTGTCTTGATTTCCTGAAAAAAATATATTTCTACATTTACTTAAAAAAATATGGTCGTTTATATCGAAAAAGCCGCGTATTTCGACACTATAAAGATAATCAGAAGTATGGAATTTAGCAGCTACCATACAAGTAGTAGTAGTAGTACTAGTTCATGAAAAAATCTGAAAACTACTCGTATATATTTGTAGTTAAGTCCTAAAAATAAAAGCTTTAAAAGGGAGTAAAATTTAGTATTAAAGCTGTTAGTATCAGTGAGGTATCAGATGAAAGGGTTCTGGCTAAGCTAAGTTTAAATTTCAGACAATTTGGGACCTACAATTTTTGCACGGATCCTTCGGTGGGCGAGCCCAACTCGCGCTTGTCATGTTTTTTCTTAAATACACTTAACCCTCTGCGACTGACGTGGTAATGTCATAGACACTGCGAAATATAAGATTCGGTTTATTTGTACTGTAAATCAGCACCGCCGCTTTCAGTAACATACTGTTGCACGTTGTTGCAAGTTTAATAAAAGTAGTCGCAGAGAGCCCACGAGAGTATAGCGGAAAGAAAATGTCTACGAGACTACCACGTTACCGTTAAGGTAAGTATCTACTAGACTACCACCTCTGTAAAATGGTTATATTTTCAGGCAACGTTTATTTTAGATAATTATATTTTTGGTATTATTTCGCATTATTTTTTTGGGTTGATTCTGTTATCATAAATTATATAAATAAATGGGGAATGGAGTCTCTTAAAACTAGGTTCCCTCTACCTACACAGTGTGCGTGAAAAGTTATATATATTGTGGACTACGACGTCACGTCTGTGCCTCCAAAATTTGGTAGAAAGTGGGTTACGGAAGTATCTTCATGGAGACTTAGTGAATTAACTCTAGGTTCACTGGTTCCCTCGTACAACGCGACGCTAAAAAACACCGGCCACACACACAAAATAAGTGCGAGTCGAACTTGCTCACCGAAGCTTCCGTAACAATTTCAGGATTGTAGGTCAACGGAAAGTACAACTTATAAAAATTGACACACTTAAATTTGCGAATATATGCACTCATTTTGTATGAAACGAACTACAAATATAAGTTTGTAATTATTTTTTCTATGAAATAAAAAAATATATATAGTCAAACTTATGTACATTGTACGTAACATTTAATACATAAATATTGGAATATTAGTAACACTGGTACGTGGTTTAAGTAAAGCGTAGTATGGGTAAACAAATTTCAGAATATCTAATAAATCAAAATAAAAAAAAATACTTTTAATAGCCATACTTTTTATTGTAAAATATATTCATTAGATAGTAGTCAACGCTCTCATATATAGGAATTTAAGAAACAATATATGTAGAAGTTTTTAGAGTATATTATATTCAACGTTGTGTTGTTGAAGACCGAACTTGTAATCTGTTTAACATTTTAGACAGCATATCCATACAGCGCCTTGAAATTCAATATCATATTTACACGCTGAGGTATCGCCGTTTATTTATATAGCCGACAGCTTGCATATACAAATTCTTAGGTAAAATATTGCGCTTTCCTAAAATATTATATTGAATTTTAAACTGGTAGTTAATACATTATTAATGTAGTTTTAGTTTTGTTTTTTACAAAAGATTGTAAATTATATTAAAATTTTAACATTGAGCAGTGTTATGAAATGAAGTTAGAAGGCAGTTGATGCGCATCAAAATATTGCATTTAAAAGCATTTTAAAATTAAAATTATATTTATAATTTAGTTAGATAAACCTTTGTGTGGATCGGACAGTCACTTATATATCTTTGACAATTTGATAATAAATTTGTGGATAAATTGGCATTGTCAATTAAGTTCAATTAATTATCAGGGATTTCATTTGAAATAGGAGACAACTTGGAGATCTTCTCTTTAAATTCTTAGCACCCTTCATATTGAATTACCAAAAATAACGAAAAGTTAATTACTCCAAAACTTACCTAATTCTAAAGTTACGAAAAGATTTTGAAACTTGACGATCGTTTTGTTGATTCGTGCTTTAAAAATTTTAATATTCTCGTCTTAGTTAATTAGGAATTTTGTTGGTTCAGACTTACTTGTGTTAAAACATCATGACGGTATGTTTGTGTTTAACTCTAAGAAAATTATGTTTATACAATAAATTTTCTATGTCTACTCGCTATAAACTGTTTTCATTAAAGCAAAGCAAAAACCGAGTATTAAAGACACTCCGTTACCTTGGAGTTTTTAAATATTGATGGAAAGTGGCGAAAATTAACGCCGCGTTTTGCTTTGTTACCTGGGCGGTAAAATAATAATAATTCATATTCTCGAGAGGGAATCTAATTCATTACCTCACAATAAAATTGCAATTTTAAAGACTGTATTGATTTTAAAACTCTATCCTGTTATATGTTGCTTGGTTGATAGCGTTAACCTCACGAACTACTGGATCTTTGATTGATTTTTTGAAATTTTTGAAATTTGATGAATCGGAAAGTCCATTTATCGAGCAAAGGCAATATAGCCTTTGGTCTATTAACAATATCAATTCAATGAAAACTAAAGTTAAAGTTAATGAAATAAATAATGTTTTTATATATTTTATCGAACATAATGGTTTTCATTTGTACAACTTTTTTTAAATTTATAAGTAAACTAATTTAACCAAAATATACACTCCATGTCAAGGTAAGTTTGCTATGTGATATAAATAAAGAAACGGACAAACAGACACACAGACAAAATTTTGCCGAATTTTGTAGGCATTGTATTTGAGTGGCCCGATCGCCTCGCCTTGCTTTACCTACACCAGATCGATGAAATATTAAATATTTACTCACAACCTTTCGCGCTTACAGTCACGCGCTTGTGCTCCTGCGCCTCGACTGACCTCGCATTGATATATGCCATCAATAACAGATGATATATTTCCTATGGACAGACAGCGAACAGTTACACCTTTATATGTTTAGATAAGTGTAACCAGCGTTTCAGCTCAGCAGGTACTCTTCTCTAGAATTTAAACGAAAATTCATCATACAACTAATTGTAACTGAGCGCTTCAAGCGATGTCATTAGCCGGTCTGTGTGCAGTCTTCCGCAGATTTCAAATAATTTATCAAAGAGGAATCGCGCCAGGTTTCACGTTTAAAGGGAGGGAGGGAGTTAACGAACTCCACGTAGTCGGTGAGTACCGCAAAAATGAATACGCTCAAATCGTTATTTATACATGGTTATTTTTAATTTTCGTTTGTATGTAAAAAAAAGTTTTTCTTCTATATTTTATAGCTTGTTACGTAATAAATGTTCGTATCATATTTACCATGACAGGAACTCATCAATTATATAATAAATCTCATCATTATAAGGCCTCCAGCTATGGAACAGCGTCTGACCGGTTGGCGACGGTTAGGGTTCGATTCTCACTTGTGGAATTGAATTATTGTCATTTCTTTGCTTTGGTGACAAAACGTGGCCTTGAGACCTACTCAACGTACAATGGAGTTAGGATAAAGTGTTTTTAACATTTTGAAAGTGTTATTCCATAAATAAATATTTTTACGATAAATAAATTTGTCTGTAAAGCATTGGATGTTTTTCATTGATCAAACTAATAGGGACCAAGCTTCAGCTCCGTGGGGAAAAAATGGAAAAACAAGACATTGTCGGTACGTACTCTCTAGTTAACGTACACAAAAATATTAATGTATTCGTATGAAATATTTATTATATACAATAAATTATACTACAACAAAACAATAATATAAACAAGTTATAAATCTTTTAAGAAAACTTTCGTTGAAACAGTAGTCTGATGAGCAATGTGTCGCACATTTAAAACAAAGTTTCCGACCTTATATACTCCATGGGACCGATAAATTATCTATAATATTACATACGTGGTGTACTTGAAAGTCTGTCGAAGTTAGATATCACGTAACCTCTATATAAGTTTATGAAATTATAACTTTTGAATGGAATAATATTGTATAGTTCATTTAAATCTGCCTATTGCTCTAGAGATACGTTAAAAGTGACATTAATACTATTATTATTTTATATATATATATATATATATATATATATATATATTCGTCTTGGCTTTATTGCTGTTGACCTGGACTGGTCAGCATCACGGGGCGGAGAGGGGCGAGAGTAGCTCGCCCTTGAAGAAAAAGTACGAGCTGTGATGGACGCTCGTGTCATTAATATATATATTTTTTAAGGTTATGTACCAAAAACGTAACCGAAGGGTGAATTGTTTTTTTGTCCTTACGCCTGTCTGTCTATCCACGCATCTCTTGGAGAGGTATCCACAAGCTTAAAAAAACTTCTTAGTTAACATAATCAAAGAAGACTGCCGTTTATGCAATGTTTTGGTTGTATATTGTCGTGTGAATTATGAAATTTTAGTAGGAGTAAGAACTTGCGGTAGAGGAAAATACAATAAATACATAAAGGAAAAAATCGAAAATTGGTAATTTATATGTACAATAGATTACAATTACAAGTGTTATTTCGCTCTTAGGAAATAAAACAAATATAAATTTAGTGGGATTTGAACCCCCGCTTCTTGGACACCGTCCAAGTGCTCTGACCAACAACAACCATGAAATTGGTATGAAACCCTTGGTGGGTTAGGCCAATTCAAACTTGACCGGTTTTATTTTTATTATTTGTTGCATAATTTGGCAGTCTCTAAACAAACTAAAGTAATAAAAATATAATTTAAAACATATTTTTATTAAATGTTTTTGACATTAGGACAAAAACATATAATATTTTCTTAATTTATATCGATGAGATATTTTAATTTTTAATAAAATTTATATATTTATATAATTTTAAACATATCTGAGGGAAATATATTTAAAACTATGCACTGCTTGCTACAAGGTAATTTTTGTGTCTTTATAATATTTCATTATTTGAAGGTATAGTTTGACGTATTCTCATTACTATGGGAAGATGCAGACGTGAAGAGTGCATAAACTATAGAAGTTTGCGTTTAGAATTCAATGCCCAAATTTGTTACATTCAAGAACCATACGAGTACATATGCAGATTCAACTAGTTTATGAGCTCCAAATCATACAAGCATGGTAAATAGTGGGCTAGGCAGAGGGAATCTGGGAACCTAGTGCTAAGCACTCCGCTAGCATTTTCTGCAGAATTCTGGAGGCATTGCGTGTTGTGTGACGAAACTCTACGCCGCAAGCAAGTAGTACTAAGTAAGGTAGTTACTTGGTTTAATGATAATATTAACTAGTAGTAGTTAGTAACTTATAATTTTATAAGAGTATCAGTAAGTTGTTACGATTTTATTAAGAAACCAAATATTTTTTATATTTGATTATTACTGTATTTTCTTTTTTTATGCCACTTTAATGTTCATATAAGAATACAAATTCATTTTAAATATATTTTACAAATTATTTTAATAATAACTTTCGTTGAATATACAAAAGATGGCGGTTCAAGAGAAGGTCTTAATCTTCGGTGCTTCTAGTGTTAAGCGATATTTCCAACATGTTGTTGGTAGCGAAATCAATCTTCTTCCTGTTACTCAGCGGCACAACTCATCAGTAGCGAAACGTTTCGCTTTGCTTCTAGCCAAATTAGTTGTGCCTCGGATATATTGAATTTACATGCAATTAGTGAACGTAGTTTTGTTAGAAATTAAGAAGTTATGAAATGTTATTCCACACTTAGGAAAGAAACATGGCTATTTAGAAAACGTATAATAAATATTTTATAAATAAGTAGTATTAATTTTGATGTGCTGAAGTTAGTTGTTAAAAAAAGTATAGCGTTTTATTTACTCCATAAAAACTAGAGTGTGAATGTAAACAATTCAAGAGCAAAGCTATATTAGTTTTAGCAACTTTTTATTTTTATAACGGAATTCAGCCTTTCCAAACGAGTACGTGATTTCTATATAATGTATGAGCGTATTTTTTTAACAAACAAAAAGTTTTATAAAGTTCTCAATTTGACTTATGTATATACACAGTGTAACTCAATCGATGGTTCAACGGTGGTTTATGTTCAGGGGACCACAGTACCTATCCATTTTACCTCCATGTATGCTCAGCGATTTTCAATGGCTCAGCACATATTAGAGAATTTGCGATTTTTTGGAAAAACACTGATGTGATTTTTTTCCCTCAATGAAGCTCTGTAATAGGCCTTATGTATCATATAATAGTTAAAACTATCGATATATCTTGGAAATTAGATCGAAAAAATAGTAAAATAAAAAAAAATGCAATGAACACATGTTAAAAAGACTAATTGAATCATGAAACAGTAAAAAATTGTTATTCTCATTACGAGAATGGACGACTTCAAGTAAATTCTTTTTAGGTATTTATCGAAGTGTTTACATTTTTCACCAGTTAACAACAGTGTAACAACAAATATTTTGATATTGTCAAGCTATCCTAGTACATTTCGCGAATTGGGTAACGCATTTAGGTGGTGGTTGTCAAAGATGAATGCCGTGGAGATGCGATCTCTTCGTAGGATATGCGGAGTCAGCTTAGCTGTTCTAATCCACAATGAAGATATACACAGAATGGCAGGTATTAGCGAGGATGTCACGGAGAGAATGAAGCAACAATTATCACAATTACAAAAATATGTACGAATCTTAACAATTGAATTACAATAAAATAGTACTAAGAGAGAGCTTAGTGCTAAGACACTTGGTTCTCTACGCACTATTTCAAGGCATAAAGTATTGAAGCGGGTTAGAAAAATATAACAAATATTCTAACCAAGATTCTGAGACTTACTCATATATTTTTTTTACATGTTGAGTTATTGAGACTTCTTGACTGAGACTTGTGTTGTAAACTAATAAATATAAAGAATTCTTAAGTGTGTGTATGTACGTGTACGTGTGATTGTGTGCGTGCTTTTGTGTGCATATCAGACCGAGCAATTAAAATTACTAACTTGTACATAGCATATAGAAATTTAATGTATAAATGTTTTCTGTATACAAAGTTTTCCATAAGCGAATATTGTGAGCCTGATCACGAAGTTTCAACGAGTTCGCTGACAACAGCCGATGTGACTCTTGAATCGAATGATTACCATATATTATATTTATTTAGTTTGCGCGTTGTAAAACATTCGTTTTGTGTAGTTTCTATGAATAATTTATATGTTTATGTGGAGAATTTAGTTAAACAATCTCTATAGTCTTTAACTAAATTTATACACACACATAATATTATAAACGAGACATGTAATAATATATACACACTTCAATTAATTAAAAAAAAATATAAACACTTCAATTTTCACGTTTTTTTCATTCATTCACGATATATCTTACATATAGCGGAAAAAAAACAGAGAGAACCTACTGCTTAAAAAAACTCCATTCTTCACTTTCCGATCTAATTTTGAAATTGCAGAGTGTGATGTTGAAGGCGGAACTCCGTACTTTGTCTTAATATCAGAGCAGGAAAATGAAAAAAACATTCCACATAACATTCTTGATGATATAACGGAACAATTCATTATTAACAAAACCAACACAACAGAGGAGAGTAAAATATTGAGAATACAAGTCCAGTGTAGAAGAATTAATATACTTTTGTTTTGTTCCTTTTTTGCTATTGATAATTAATATAAATCTTGTTTTAAGTTATGAAATATTATGTTGAGATTAACTTTTTTTCTGGCTCTACTTTTGGTATTTACTAACATCAATACAAACTTTAGCTCACCTCAACTCAGCTTTTTCCTCCATAACTGACCATCCTTTTCATAAATCAATATTTTTAATTTATATGTAGTCCTTTTTTGTTTCAAAATCTATTTTTAAATAATAATACCAACTTTTATCTTCTGCTTCTTTTCACATAGTCAAAGTCAAATGGAAATTATTAAGAGTTGTGTATCTATATATATATATATGCTAAAAGGACATGTACCTGACTGACTGAGGTAAGACGCACGCACAGCCTTAACCGCTAATGGTAGAAACGTGAAATTTGGACAGATGTTTATTTTTATAATCTGGACATCCACTAAGAAGGGATTTTGAAAATTTTTAACCCTAAAAGGATGAAATAGGGGTGGAAAGTTTATATGGATTTTTTTAAAATCGGCACCGATTTTTATAAAATTTGAAATTCAGACTCTTCAAAACATTTCATTGAACACCTGTTTAATGTTTTTTTAGAATTCATTCCCTAATGGTGCAAATAAGGGGTTGAAAGTTTGTATGGAGAAATCTTTAAATCGCCACCGATTTTTATAAAAAAAATTATTCAGACTGTTAAAAATATTTTATTGAACACGTGTATTGTGGTTTTTTTTGAATTCACCCCTTAGGGTGCAAATAAGCGGGCGAAGCCGCGCGCGCCTTTTCGTTATATTATAGCTTTTAACGTGATGTAGCATAATATAGCGTATAGACTTCCTCAATAAATATACTATCCAACACAAATACCATTCATTTCGAACCAGTAGTTACTGAGTTTAGTGCATTTCACCACCAAACAAACTCTTTAACTTTATAATATTAATATAAAGCAGGTTAGGTCTTATTTATCTTCTTTATTTCGGTATTCTTATATGCTTGTTACACCCTTTGATGTACTCGTAAGTATTTCCAACATTTTCAAGTAGCGCAGATCGACGCGCGAGTCCACGTTAATATTATTTGAAAAACAAAAACTATATTTATAACAAAATATTTTATCACACACTATAAACTAGCTAAACAAATAAAATAAAAATTATTTACAAATATTTTGAAAAGACACTTGTTATAGCAATAGAATTTAATTTTCTTGTCATTTTTTGTCAAAAAGTCAGCTTCATTTACTAGATTTCCTGGAAAGTTTGCGTAGTTGCTGTGAACCTACTTCGAAAAACTTCTATAAAGATATTTTTTAGCCACGGGCTGTTGTAAAAATACATTAATTAGTGGAGTTTTACATGTTATTGTATATTTTTTTACGCTGTTTCCACAAAACATTGTAGGCAGAGGCAACCTTAACTCTTTAAAACACAAAGTGTTTTTTTTTCCTAATTTCTGTCGAATTCTGGATGCATTGCGTGTTGAGTAGCGGAACTTAACGCCGTGTTTTGCCTCGACACCATAGAGAAGAAATGAATTCTGTCGCGTCGCCACGGCTGGCCTCACTATTTTAAAGATTCATATTCGAAATTTTTAAGGTTCTATACTTCGAAAGAAAAACCCAAAGCCTCATTGCTTATTGTTATCCTTCTGTCTGTCTACACATCTATCTGCCAATACGTCGTTTCGTATGTTAAGATCATTTCACTTAAGATAGCGTGGAGGTATCAAACTGAAATTAATATCAAATATCCAGGTCTACAGTTTCTTAGAACTCTAAAAAAAGTGTATTTAGTCATTTAGCGACTATGAGCGTTTATGCGCAGGCGCATGATGTATACGATCGAAGCGTAACCAATACCTGTAGGATAACTCCAGTGGATCTAGAATTATGAAACTTTGCAAGAAGTGTGAAGTGAGAAGAGAACTACAACATAATTTTAATAAGTAATATTTTATTAATTTAACGTTATTTAGAATAAGCAGAGTGAACCGTTGAAACTCCGTTCACTACTTTTGAGCCATTGCATTATGAGTGCCAGAACTCAAAACCGCTTTCTGACATGTTAACAGAGCGAGGAAATGAAAATTATTCATCAGAGTAGAAATTGAACTCAAGACCGTAATGCTTTTAGTCAGATGCTGTGCCGCTAGGCCACGACGACCTCAACATACACGAATCAATTCATTAAATATTTCCTCTTAAGACCGCTACTTTGAGAATGACATAAAATGTTGCTCTTTGAACGCGCAGAATATTTTGCAATGCATGAAATATGTATGCGGGCTTCAAATATTATAACATTTCACGCGAAATTTTATACCTGCATTAGAATTTTTAATATTTTCTAGCTATTAAAGCACGGGTGCGGTACAAAGTAACAATACAATGTTTCTTTTTATGGAAATCCAAGGCAAACGAGCGTTCGATTCACCTGATGGTAAGTGATTACCGCCACCCACGACACAGTGTAACACCAGAGGAGCTACAGGTGCGTTGCCTGCCATTAAAGTGGGATGCGAAACGCAGTGGCATAAAGCCACTACTTCACGCCGGTTTTAAATGCCGGGGGTGGTAATGACCCGGTCGAGTCTGCCCATGCCTGTTGCCATTTCTGGTGACGTGACTCTACCACACGTACTTTAGTCGCCTCTTACGACACCACCAGTACCAAGATGATCCTATTCTAGGCCGGAATCACACGGCCAAGAATAGGATCAAGTTGTATGTATTTGTACATAAATTAAACCTTGACCTAATCTAGAAGGAACTTAGTGTAAATATCCTTCGTTCCCTACATTCCATTAATTTTTTGAGACATTGCTTACGAGTATATATTGATGGATTTGAACGCCGTGCTTTGTTTTCTTGCTTCTTGAAATCGAACTCACAACCAACGCGTTTACAGTATAGTAACACTCTACATACAATTCTATATATCCCAGTACTCTACGAAGAAAATTAAAAACGATGTACTTTTTGTTCGCACTACCCTACTATTGTCCCTCCATAATTGTTCGGGAGGTCGTTCCGCAAACAATACAGCAAATATTTATTAGGGTCCCCAGAGATGACAGTAGTCCAAATATTTCTTCTAAATAAATATCCTACACAAAATTGTGAGAATAACGTGGCGTTAATATATAAAATAATTGAAACTTTTATTTATATGCTAGCAGCCTACCCCCGGCTTCGCCCGCTTAAACTACACAATTAGATTTATTAAAAAAAAACAGCTTCACACTGCATCCCACAAACAGGAGGGTAGGTAGAGGGAACTTAGTATTAAGACACTCCGTTCGCATTAAGATACTTCTGTTTCCCACTTTCGAAATGTTGGCTGCGAGTTTGATACCCGCTCGGGGCAATGTTTATATTTATATTAGATTAATTTATATCCGCTCTAACGACCAAGCGCGGCGTTGAATTCCGTACATGCAATATCTGGAATATAACACTGAATACTGTCTCTTTTTAGCGAAAATTCGGAGTAAAATCGAACTCCCAACCATCGCTTACAATCAGACACTACTATTGCGTCAAAATGACACTTTTCAACAATTATATCAACTTGTCACACATGGAGCGGGACGGATGAACCTGTCAAATGTGTCACGAAAACATTCTGATACCGAACGCTGTTTCATTTTAATAAATATACTTTTTTGTGATAAGTTTGTGTATTTCACATAAATTATTTAATATGTTTTAAATTGAATATTTTGTATGATGTATCTTTTATATATTCTTATGATAAATCAAATATAATAAAAGTATCTAATAATAAAGTGGTAAAATATTCTTGTCTGAAGACGTAGGTATTCGTTGGTTGTAGGTTTGATCTCCTGGGTGAGATTTTTATGTGATACATTTTTATTATTTATATTCATGCAGTATCCGGGATAAAGCAGAATAAACAGAAGGAACCATGGCCCCCGGTGTACCTGTGCCGCTATGATTGTCCAATTTTCATATTACATTTTTTTTCTCAACTCGTAAAATCTTAATATAATAAGAAAAGTGAATGAGAAAGTGCTTTTATTATATATTTTTTCTTTAATTTGTTGTGATACAGCATCCGAAGCGCTACGATTTTCACCATTCAACAGATAAAGTCAATGTATTCGGGTGCAAACTGTAGAACGGATGTGTCGTTCAAGTTCCCCCTAACTTCAGTGTAAGCTGCAACTTAAATTATAACTATATATTATACTTTTGTGGGCTCCTTCCTACTCGGGATAATTCATTATTTCATATCCTCGCTCTAATAAGAACGAAAGCAAGGCGTTGAGTTCCGCCTCTAAACACACAGTATCTCGAAGATTGGACGACGCGTAGAATGGAGTGTTTAACGCCAGGTTACCTATGCTTACCCTACTATATAGGAGATAAAGCGTGAAACTGATATAACTATATAATTTAAGATCCAAAATTTGATAAACATACGTATTCGGGATAAAGCGTAAAGAAATATTTGGCAAGCAAATAAAAAAAACCAAACTTAACTTATTCATAACGTTGATTAAACCGTGAGTTGAAATGTTAAAATTGTGGGAAAAGTGACAGTAAAATGAAATGTCATGGGTTGTATACAGCCGCGCCTAGGGACGTGACCCCTGAGTGACCTCTGTTTACAAACAGACGTCGAGTTACATTTTATTAGTATATATGTTACTCTCGGGAGGTGTACAGTGTAAATGATATGCGATTTACTGATTTTTTTTCAAACTTTCGAATAAATTACTTTCTATGCTGCATATAGCAACTTTCTTCGCTTTTGGAATGATTCTGTGTTAACTGGTTACTTATTGCAGTACGTAGGAAGATTTTTCGTTTTTTCTTTATGAACTAATTGTGGCTTGCAATTTTATATCGCGCCTGGCACTACAAGTCAGCAAATTGGGATGGGATACGTACATTCTACTCATCCTATCCCTGGGAACCGGTTTGCTTCCCTTCTGATGATCCTACTACCTGTACCGCTGCTGCTGTTGATGGGGTTTGCAGAACATGGAATTTTTAATTCTAAGCACTGTAATCAGTGGCAAATCATAGACTTGATTTGATACATCTTGGAAATTTGCTGCCTTTAGCAAACGCGAGTCATATCAGACCTGGACTAAGGCACTGGTTACTAAGGTCTAGGATCATCCGAAGGTGAGAGCCTCAAAGAGACAATATAACCTAGGCTTTAGGTACTTTAAGAGGCAAATTTACGCACCGGAAATGACATCTTATGGTTAAAGAGAAAGCCGATCTCCTGGGCGCGTCTCGCGATACTCGCGCGAACTCGATTATGGATGGCCAAGCAATAACGCCATCGACCATCCCGCGGAGCCAGAGCTCACTGCCTGAAGTTCAGCTCATCCAAATAGCTGTTAGGCTCGTAAGCTCTGTCTTCTTTGGACATCCACAAGTCGAGTGAGCCAGATGTCATCTCTCCTTTAGTGCTCCGTTCATGTGCTTCTGAGCTAACATCAGTGCTAACGCATTTATTTCGGCACTTTTATTCGGTCGGCGTAATTCCAGACTTGTGGAAGAGTGCTCTTATCCACCTGATTCTGCTGAAAGGCGACGGTTCCGATCCATCTAACTGCAGGTCTATTGCTATCACCTCCCTGATGGAGAGCATTATAAATAGCTAGCTCTTGGTTTATCTCGAGGATCACCGATTGATTAATGACAGTCAATATGGTTTTCGACATCCCTCGAAAATGTTACATGAAGTTTTAAATATTAAATAAGTATCATGATCAATAATTTCGTTAATTGTTCTTTAATTAACTTTACTTTCTATAATTTAAGTTTTGTTTTTAATGTAAATTTGAGCATAACAATATGTATGCTATAAGTATAGTTTTAAAGTTAGTTTTTCGGTATTTTTCCCGACTACTAAGGGAGGGTTATTATGTCTTTTTAATATAAAATCATAATTTAATATAAAATCATAATGGTCATGAAATTTACTAACAACCTCAGTTTGAATAACAATGTGTTCATAAGGACATATAATTATTAAATTATTTAAGAATTTGATCTGATTTAGTAAGGTATTATAAGAAGCAAAAAAAATTATGCAACTACACTACAATTTTTTTTCAACTTCACGATTTATCCCACACACAGTATTATAGGCAGAGGGAATCTAGTGTTAAGACACTGAGTTCCCTATTTTCCGCTGAATTCCGGAAGCATTGAGTGGGACTAATCGCCACATATTTTTTAATAATAATATTAACAATTTTTCAAAATTACCTAAAAAATATATAAACGATTACAATCAAGTAAAGACCATCCTGGTACAGCAGCATAACGTCTGACTATGAACGAGATGGTGGATTCGATTCCTATTCAGGTGAAAAAAATATATTCATTACACTGCTCTGGTGATAACATAAGGCGTGACGTTGATTTCCGCTACTCAACACTCTTAACACTAAGTTCCCTCTGCCTATACGCGGCTTACGCAAGGGCTGCATCGTGAAGCTAAAAAAAGAAGGTTGATACTGATAAAGATAAAAACACTTTATGAATAGATCAACAAGAGCTCATCGAAGACTCGTATTGTTTGATGTGTGCTTACTTACTTATACACTTTACTCCATATCTTCATATAACTTTATTCCCTTGCTGAATCATACACCTTTATGTGTACTTAACATAATTTCAAAGTACTACTTTTTCTAAATTGTTAGGTAGGATGAGGAGCAGAGTTCTCTCTGCCTAATGCCAAACTACCCCATTCTCATTCCTTGACTTTTTGCCTAATTTTTAAGACATGATATGTAGAGTAGCAGTACTCACCACTGTACTGTCTGAGCGGAGAAAATTAATATTATTTAAGTAATCAACAGCTGAGTGGCGATTGAACCCACGACCATCGTGCTCACAGCCAGATGTTTTCTCATTGCACCACAGCAGAGTTACTAAATAAGCTATTTTATTTTACTTCTAAGTATGAGAATGATACCATTTTATAGTTCTATTTGTGATAAAATTGTATAAAATGAATATAACGAGAAAAATCCGTCACGAAAAAAACATGAAACACTTACACGCCAAATATACTCGTTACCGTGGAATTTAAAACACGTTACTACGTTCATAACCCAAATGTTAATAATACACCATATAGTTTTTTTTTTCAGCGTCACGCTGTATCCCGCAGATAGCAGAATAGGCAAAGGCATCCTAGTGTTAAGACAGTCTATTCCCCAGTTTTCACCGAATTCTGGAGACATCGCCTGTTAAGTAGCGGGATCAACGCCGCGCTTTCTTTTGATACCAGAGCGAGAAAGTGAAAGACGTAATTATTTCATTTCCTCGAGTGGAAATCGAAACCTATAACTTGCGCTTACGTGACACACTCGTGCCCCTGCGCTACGACTAGCCTCATCATTCTATATTTTATACAATTTTGTGGACTTTCATACATTTTTTTGTTAATTTGAAACTTTTTACTATATAGCAGGATATAACGAAGGAACCTAATGTTAAATTTTGAGTTTATGTCTTGAATACGTATAAGGAGCGAGAAAATTAAAATAATTTAAGTTTTATATTTTTTCATTTTCCATTCAGTTTTAAAATAATGCATATTATATAGCAAAGTCGTCACCACTTGATTCACCAAAACGAAACAATCAATAAAAATCGCAAAACCAATTGTCATAAAATTTATACAGGAGTAAATGATTTACCAAAATCTATTCAAAATTGGTGTAATAACTGCGTAACAAACATACAAAAGGTGCATAGGGTCGAAATGTAAATATAAATTTTAAAATATAATTATAACGACGGACGACGTCTGAATGTAAATATGATAGTCGTGGGCTCGATTCCCATTCGAAGGAAGACAAAGCACAGTGTCGAATTTCGCCTCCTAATTATCCCGCAAATTAGGCATAAAATAAAGAACGGAATGTATTTGCATTAGGTTTCCTCTGCCTGCCCTTCTATATAAGTGAAACAGTTTTTTTTGATTAAAATATAATAAGTAACACAGCCATTGTGTAGTATGGCTTAGTAGAAAAATCATATTTTTCTTTGATTTCTGAATACATAAATATGTTTGGTATATATTTTACGATGTTCTTTTATAAATATCAAATAAAAACCACGGGTCACGGAAGATAAAGTCGATCCCACTTTTTCCTTATTGAGCCCTCGGTGTTTCCGGACTGCACGTAAAATTAAGGATGGTTATAAATATACGTTTTGTTGCGTAAATCGGATTATTTTGGTATTCAGTTGGTTTTATCCATGTTACGAACTAATGCATATTTATGGTGGTGGTGGTGGTCTTGTTTTTTTATATGTTATTTTTAAGCAGCTTTACACTTTTTACCGCGTGACTGGGTAGACAGAGGAAATCCATTTTCTAATTTCTGCTCGAATTCCAAATATTGCGGATAATGTGGTGGAAATTATTCCCATGTTTTGTTCACCAGAGCGTAGAAATTAAAATAAATTAAATGAAATCAATAAAACCCACGACCGTCGCATCTACTGCCAGATGCTGTCCCAGTACGCTACGACGGCCTCTTTATAGATAAATACTGTTAGTTATTTAACTACAAAGAGGCCGTCGTGGCGCTTTGAACAGCTTCAAACACAACTAACTAAATGAAAATATTTACATAGATACGGATGTATCATTTAAATGTTCTTTTGGTTGTATAAAATCTTCGAAGTTATAAGGTCATCAGTGATAGTGTAGTTCTAACTGTAAGTGCAATCTCCATTTGAAATGATTATTTAAATTTAGTTAAATGGTTCCCCTTATACAGTGTCCAGAAATTGGGCAAAAAGTAAAGAACTGATAGAATTATCTTTGAAATCCTTGTATCACTATAAGTGGAAGAACGTAAAAATACAATATATTATGTAAAAACCAATATTTTTTTATGGTTCCATATCTCAAAAGGAGATAACAGAAAACTTATAAGATCACTTTGTAGTTCGTCTGTACATCTGTCAAGACCATTTATCTCAAGATCGTGTATCAAGCTGAAATTAATATCAAATACTCCGTCTTCTACTGTCCCTTGCAGCTCATAAACAATCAAGCTTCATAGTCTTATGATGCATTTTGTATTAAATTCGCCTCGTAATTAAACCCCCATATTTATTTCTCGTAGACCACATGAAAATTTGTAGTAACATTACAGACTAGTGACCCACTCGCGGCTCCGCTGCTATTGTTTTCTAATAATAAAAATATGATTTTGTAAACAGTATCTTTGGCAACATTACCTTAAGCCTAAAATTATGAAATTGCTATGAGACCTTCGGTGGGCGAGTTCAACTCGCACTTGGCTGTTTTTTTTATTTAATTTTAAGCAACAACATCATAAGATTCGAACCGCAACTATTGTAGAAGATGTCATGAGCTTCAAAGGAATCCAATCCACAAGCTGTCGTCAGTATTTACATAATGCCGCTTTTCGTTCCTTGATCGCTCTAATGTCCTTTGATATTTACGTCGGATGTTTTAATATTTATCTATACAAATAAGCTGAAGTGTTCGTTTGGTTGAACATTCTAATTTTAACAAGTTCAGGTCCAAATTCTAAATATATTATTATCTATATATATAAAAGGACATGTACCTGACTGACTGAGGTAAGACGTAACCGCTGTGCGTAGAAACGTGAAATTTGGACAGATGTTTATTTTCATAATCTGGACATCCATTAAAAAGGGATTTTGAAAAATTTTAACCCTAAAGGGATGAAATAGGGGTTGAAAGTTTGTATGGATTTTTTTTAAATAGCACCGATTTTTATAAAATTTGAAATTTAGTCTCTTTAAAATATTTCATTGAACACGTGTTTCATGGTTTTTTAGAATTCACCCCCTAAGAGTTCAAATAAGGGGTTGAAAGTTTACATGGAAAAATCTTTAAATCACCGCCGATTTTTATAAACAAAATAATTCAGACTGTTAAGAATAATTTATTTAACACGTGTTTCGTGGTTTTTTTTAGGAGAATTCACCCCTAAGGGTGCAAATACGCGGGCGAAGCTGCGCGCGCCCCCTAGTATTGGATATTAGTTAACAGCTTATTTTTTGGTTGTTATAATTGAAACTATATTTATGTTATAAGTTTAAGTTTAAGCCTGTCTTTAGCTTAAAAGCAACAACTTTATTAAGACATACTTTGTATGAATATCTATACATTAATACGTGAAGCAAAACTTTGGACCCCTTTTTACGAAAATTGCGCGAACGGAGGAGTATAAAATTTGGCACACTTATAGTTTATACATACACTATGCAGTGCTAGTACCGACGCTGTTACACGCAAAGTATAGGTACAGAAAAATAAGAAAGTAATGGGAATGATATGGAGATGTGATCTCTTTGTAGGATATGCGGAGACAGTTCAGCTGACAGCTGACATAGTAAAGAGATACACAGAATAGCAGTTACTAGCGAGGATGTTATAATGAGAAGATATAACTTAAGTGGTTTAGGCACGTTGAGAGAATGAGAGGCGACGGCCCCTGATTTAACAGAATAAAAAAATAAAGGCAAATTATTTAATTCGATAGGCATGAGCATTTCGCTAAATGATCAAACGGAAAAACTTTATTAACTTTCGCTCTCCATCAAACCTTTGATGTAAACAAAATATTGTGGTTTCCACTTAAAAGTTTTACTAAACTTATAATTATTTATGCAGGGCATAAATTAAATTTTTATTATTTATTATTAATTTTTACTTTTAGATATGTTTGTAGTATGTACATGTACATACTTATATTTTGGCATAGAGGGATGGACAACTGTGCGATGGTTGTAGATTCGATCCATATTCGGGGGTAATAATTATTATATGTAATCCCTGTTCTGGTAGACGCTAGTAGTCTCAAAAATTTTAATAAAAGTATTATGATTCTAAGTTTTTATTTAAATTTTATTGTAATTCACTATATATAATTCTGATTGTATCACTTAATAGTATAAGATAGTTCTCATAAACCACATTCTTGATTCCGCACTACTGCCTAAATAATTGATTTACACAAAAAAAAAAAAGAAAAAAAAGCCGTTTAAACACGATCACGTGTCCAACTAGTTTAGACGAGCTGAGGCTTAGAATTGGATTTAGAGCCTATATTGCACTTAAGTTGCTAACATTGCCAGATGGTACGGATGCCTTTAAGATGTAATTTTCTATTCACTTAGGTGCCAATTGGTCAGAATTTTTAACACTCCTCTGGAGGAGTAAAAGGAATAAAACATTCTATTCCGGTTTTCGAAACAATGGTGACCTGAGTACTTGCGTGAGTTAAAAGGGTGTTCAAAAGGAGCACTTACTGCCCTAAATCAGGCACGTTCACGGTCTGCTTTCTCTTAAAATTGGTTTGTGAAAATGTGGAACTAATGTATAAAACTTTTCTAGAGTTTTGAAGTCGATAGATATTTCTGTGTGCGGCAAGATTTGGTAGAGGTTGATCATCAGGACGAATGTACATTTGTTGTACGCTGTATCGCTATCACGTTAAGATATTTCTATCCCCACTTTCTGCCAAATTTTCTAGACCTTGTACGTTGAATGGCGGAACTCAAAGCTGCATATCGTACAACTAAAGAAGCTACGATTTTTATAATAGCATAGAACTATTCGCCAGAAATATTTTTATTTATGTATATTCAAATTTATCTAATTATGTTTGATTAGCGAAAATTTGTAAAAATGGCATATATAAATAATTTGTAACAATAAGCGCATAAGATTTTCGACGTAGCTTGATGAAGGTATAACTTAGTGGTCAGATTGCTTGGACGGTTTCCAAGAAATCAGGTTACGTTCAAACTTTTATACATTTCCGAAAAAAATGTATTTTCTACGTTTGGAAAAGTACATTAAAAAAAACATCATTTGTATATTTTAACTTATGATACTCCTTGCATATGGCGATAGAAATACGTAGTATCCATCATTATATCTTAATGTATATAGCTAAGGAGATATCTCTTTAAATAGGCAACTACTTACAGAGATATCTCCTTAGCTAATATAAATATCTGTATAGACTTTAAATATAGAACATTAAACTTGATATCAAGCCAGAACTATTCAGTCAGAAGTATTTTTTTATCAAAGCTATTTTTTTTCTTGTGTAGTATATGTTCTTTCAGAGGAGAAACCATGACTGAGGCATTTCCAGTCAGACATTGCACCACTACTTTCTTTTTTTAAATTTTTTTATGGAAAAGACAAGGCAAACGAGCGTTCGGGTCACCTGATGGTAAATGATCGCCGCCGCCCACGATCCCGTGCAATACCTGAGGAGCTACAGGTACGTTGCCGGCCTTAAAGAAGGGTTGGGCGCCGAAGCCCGGCATTACTTGATGCGAAACGCAGTGGCATAAAGCCACTACTTAACGCCGGTTTTAAATGCCGGGTGGTAATGGTCCGGTTGAGTCTGCCCATGCGTGTTGCCATTGCTGGCGACGTGACTCTACCACACGTACTTTAGTCGCTTTTTACGACACCACCAGTACCAGGATGATCCTATTCTAGGCCGAGATCACACTTTTAGCTAGTGTGGCTACACTAGCTAAAAGTGTTTTGGATTTTGAAGAAACTAGCGGTACTATGCCCTATAAATAATTTTGCAAGTTTCATAATGCATCATATTATACAAGATTCAAGAACATTTTCATGCTAGTGTTATTTTAATTTTAGACGTTCGACGTCTGACACCACAAAGTTTGAGGAGACAGCAAATATATATTTATGTCAATTATAATTACAGGACATTTAAAAAAAAAAATAAAAAAAAGAATAAAGAGACTGAAAACGCGCCACTTGTAGATTTGATTTTCTGTCGGGGGAATGAATTATTCTTTCTGTTCATCATGTTTCCACTATAACTGGGTAGGCAAAGAGAACCTAGTGTTAAACACTCCGTTTCACACTTTTGGTCCGTTCCACAACTTCCAAGAAATTATAGATATAAAAATATATATATAAAAATACATATATATTTTTAAAAAATTGCCCTGAAGTATTAAACAATTCTAATAGCATGCACGTCAAACTAATAATCTCCTTATTTGAAGTTGTTTAAAAATAAATGTCATAAGAAAAAATCTCACTCGTGGGGTTATTTGTGTTTTCGATGCATATAAAAATTTACTCATAAATATTTTAATTTCACTAGTTTGTTTTCCATCCAATATGTGAATCTGAGTCTATGTGAACGTCATTTCATCTGGAAGTTAGCAAGCAAACTACCTTCGCCACTGCCGATGCCTGCACATGAATAACCTTAATACTCGGCTAGGAAGAACTGCTCTCCGCTTACCAATACTCTACACCAGCGACCATTTTATATTCTAGAGGCCGTGGTGGTACGTGGTCGTGGGAATAGGGAAAAATACACGAAAAAACATTTCCGAAAACGTAAAACTGTTTTTGCTTTTGTTTTTATTAATTAATTTATTACTAAAACAAAAAGTCAAATACAAAAACCACACGCAATTAGCCTAATATTAAATTACTCATACACCTCAATATACATACATACGTATGTATAATATTTAGAATTACAATGTGTTTTTTCCGACCATTTGCGTATTATATTATTTGAAAGCCTCACAAAGGTGACTCCGCATCAGAATCAAGCTAAAAAGCTTGAAATTTTTCATCTTTTAATTCAATTTTAGCCTCCCGGCCGGTCCTCGCGCCTTTTGTTTAACTTTCATTATTCCGCTTATCTAGATTTAATCAAGTGGGATATTCTTTTGAGGTCAGTGTTTTTTGCTTAAAATGTAAAAAGGCCCGGTAATTATAATATGAGGTTGTGTTTTAGGTGTTTTTGTGGGACAAGTAGGTACAGTGAGCCTTATGTAAGCTCTGTTTGCTATGGAATTTATTCATAAAAGTGCTTTACTTGAGGCCGTCGTGGCGCAGCGTCCGACAAACGTAAATATTTAACCTTTTTGTTTTTGTTTTATAGAACAGACTAGGCAAACGAGCGTTCGGGTCACCTGGTGCCGGTAAGTGATTACCGCCGCCCACGACACAGTGTAACTCCAGAGGAGCTACAGGTGCGTTGCCTGCCTTTAAGGGGGGGTTGGGCGCCGGAGCCCGGCATTACCTGATACGAAACGCAGAGGCATAAAGCCACTACTTCACGCCGGTTTTAAATGCCGGGGGTGGTAATGATCCGGTCGAGTCTGCCCATGCGTGTTGCCATTGCTGGCGACGTGACTCTAACACACGTACTTTAGTCGCCTCTTACGACACCACCAGTACCAGGATGATCCTATTCTAGGCCGGGATCACACGGCACCAACCTAATTATATATGTATTGTACCCAAAGTACACGCGACTGCTCTGGGTTTCTTATTCCTCTCGATAATTGGGTGGTGCGTGCGGGATGGAGTGTCTTACCACTCTCGCTCTCTCTGACTATTCTTCTATATGTGGGATACGGCGTGAAGCTAACAAAAAGATTGTGCAGTATTACACTCTGGCGGAGTGTAAGTTGTTGTTGAATGTGTGCCTAATTATAACGCAATGGTTATGACTTTTATTCCCACTCGGGGAATTATTTTCATTTCCTTGCTTTGGCAAGGAAAGAAGCAAATGTGTCATTGAATTTCGTCATTCACCACGAATGTCCCCAAATCACTAGCTGAAAACAAAATAAAAATATATATCTTTCGAGTGAGGAATGAATCCTAAACCATATACTACGCTATAAGTGCCCATGGTTTTAAATTAATTGATTTGTATATAATATTTTATGTTGACGCCGTCGTAGCGTAGGGTCACAATATGCGACTGTAAACTCAACGGTTGTGGGGTCATTTTACACTCGGAGGAATTAAGAATTTTAATATTTTCCTTTCCTCGCTCTGGCAACGATGCAAAATGTGGCGTTGTGTTTCGCCACTCGACAAATGATGCCTCAAGAATTCAGCAGAAAATGAGGAACGAAAATATCTTAATGAGAACGGAGAGTCTCAATACTATAGTCTCCACATAACTCTAGGCAAATGATTCCATTTACCTAGAGTTATGTGGAGAATATAGCGTGAAACTAATAACACATGTTTTCAATTACATTCAAACGCAGCCAATAAGTAAATTTCAAGGTCAGAAATAAAAAAATATACAAACCATAAAATATTGTACATTTAAGTAGATTACAGCAACACTGACTGCTTCCGTGTCACCTAAACATTTAGATGATAATTATATATTTGATAATATTCAATGATAGGTTAGACATCGTTTTGTGTTATATGATAGCTATTAAAATTACGAGTATTATGTTGACTGAGTTAAGCATTAATTTTTCCTACAAAAACTGCATTAAACACTAGGATGAAGACTATCATATAGAAAGGCTTCAAGCTACTACCATCCAAAAATTCATTTACTATTGTCTATTAGTCAATCAAAGTGAACTTATTCGGTTTTATAAATATTTTTTCGGAAATTATATATATAACATTATACAGGAAAAAAAGACATCGGGAGGAAGAAAGACCATCGGGGGCTCTATATAAAAATTGGAACTAGCGGCTTTAATAACAAATTTTATCCCCCTTTTAAGACTATTATTTTTTAGGATTTAACCACAAATATATAAGTTTTAGATTTTTTCTTGAACCAGTAGATGCTACTATAGATACTACCTGTATTTACAGGTAGTACCTACCTACCTGCCAAATTTCACCATTCTAAGTCTACCGGAAGTACCCTATTAATTTTGATTTCCTTTATAGTGTCAAAATGCGCGTTTTTTGTATATACATCCATATCTTTTTATTTTACGTAAATATAGAAATACCTATTTTTCTTGAAATCAAGGGACCGCAGATCTGAGTATATATTTGGAATTTCAACTCAATATCTCTAAGCGTTCCTGAGATACAGGTTCTTAATAGACAGACAGACGGACAGACAACAAAATGATCTTATAAGGGTTCCTTTTTTCCCTATTAAAGGTATGGAACCCTAAAAGACTGTAAATTATACTAAAGATTGATGATTGTTTTACATAAGTAAGAAAAGTTCGGGAGATACAAAAAAAACATTATAATTTATAAAAACAATTTATTTAAGTAACTAAAACAGCACAACTCCCATTAGATTATGGTGTCGACCTCATATCTAACTACATTAGCGCCGCTATTGTTATATTTACATCCAACTAAATCGAGTTCGTCACAAACTTTGGCGCTAGTTAATTTTATAGAATATTAGCCTCTATTTATTTAATAATAAGACATGTAATTCCGTGGGCTTGCTGCTACTGTTAGTAGTAATACGATGTACTTTACTACAGCTGTTAACGTTATTATACACTACATAAACATCTAGTTAGTCGAAATCATTATGTTTTCTTTGTATTAAAAGGCATAAAATAATATCAGCGCTGAGTTCCGCCACTCAGCACGCAATGCATACAGAATTCGGCGGAAAGTGGAGAACGTTAAGAAACATCGTCTTAATGAGAACGGAGTGTCGTATTACTGGGTTGCAGATTTAGATTCAGTTATAGAAAAAGAAATGCTACTAATATTTAAAATAATAAAAAAATACACCAGCTTCAAAACTATACAATTACATATAAACATGCGAAAACTTAAACAGAAATTAAGTTGTAAAAAATAATAGTTTAAGTAATAGTTATATAAATAATTTCAAAGTTAGCAAATTAAAAAAAATAAGTATTGACTTTGCACTAATTACTGTTTAAAATCCGTTATTTTTTGGAGTCGGTTCCAATATTTTAGTTTTTGTCCAGTGTTTTAGTAATTTTCTTTTAACATATTTTTTAAACCTACTTACACCGACTTCAATTGCATCGTTTTGCCACCAAACTTCGAGACAATGTATAGTGAGTGACGTAACTCGAAGCACACTTTATGTCCTTACCGGAGCGACGAAATAAAAATAGTTTATTCCCTCTAGCTTGAATCGAACTCGCAACTGTAGCTTAACACGCGCCATGACAACCTCATATTTATATCATCATATTATTCAAAAAATAAGTTTATATATATCACAAATATCTAGTTAAGAGATTACATAAAATACACAGTGTTTTTTATCGTTTAAATATTCCATTACGCGGCTCCGCTAATTTAATTTCGTGTTTAACTTACGACCACACATTAATTTTGTTGGTTAAGTTCCATCCAGTGCTCCCACAACTATAAGTTGCTTATGTTATAGTAAATGACGCTGTTGTGGCAGTTTAATTCAACGTGATGATTGGGAGTTCGAAGCTCATTCGAGGAACATTATGGACTCTCTAAAAGTAGGAGACTAGGAAGAAACAAATATTTTACACAGTTATGATATTTTTTTTAGCTTCTGGCTGTATCCCGGACGTATCATGGCAGAGGGAATCTGGAAATCTAATGTTGAGACACTCCGTTTCCATTAAGACACTTAAGTTACCTACTTTCCGCCGAATTCTCTGGGAATTGTGTGTTGAGCGGCCACAGCCAAACATACACGCTTGTGCCCTTGCGTCACGATGGTAGAGACCGTTGTAATTCAATATATAATTTATTTAAATTCTATCAAATCAGATTTGAACCTACAAAGCCACAGCCATCGTATATTCAGAAATATAATTTGTAACATACGTGGTGTCATTGTCTAGTGAAATAAATTACATATTCAACGACCACAAAAAAGTCTTAGACCCATTTAGACATACATGGTCTAAATATAAATTTAAAATAGTTAAGTTAGGTCGTATGACTTAACTTAAAGAGTATTCTTTATAATATCTCAGATATTATACATCAAGTTAAAAAGTTGTAAGTACAAGTTGTAAAAAAAAATTTAAAAATAACACCACGCGTGACGCGTTGAGTTCCGCCACTCAACACGCATTATCTTAAATATTGTATGGTGATTAGAGAAGAAACTTTTAATTGATTCTATTCAAATTATGCATAAATACCAGCTACATACACATATTGATTTAATAATTTAGGAACACATTTAATATTAAAGAGAAATTGCCTTACTTTTCATAGTAACCTTCCAACCACGTCCACTCAATTAGATATGAGCTAGCGATAACTTTGACCTATATAAATATTTTTAAAAGAATCTTTCATAACATAAACCTAATACATATTATATATCTTAGAATTTTTCATTATTTTTTAAAATAATTTTAATTTTAAATGCATTTTAAAATTTTGCCACTCCTTCTATTTAGCCTCTTCAACTTTACTCACTTCATCTTATATATCACCGTCGTGGCGCAGTGGTGCAGCGTCGATTGTAAACTTAATGTGTAATTTTTTATACACAATATGATATTTTGCTAAGTGTGAGGCCGTTTACAGTGAGTTTTGTCACTATATATTAAAAAATCACTACGTATCTTTAACATACTCAATCAATTACAACATAACAAAAGTATATGTCAACATACACAATAGTACATGTCAAGTTACTTAAAACTTTTCTGTTATTTAATGACTGACAGATAAAGCACAGAAAAACTAAAGGACGTAAAAAGTTGCAATTTGGCGTAACATAA
The DNA here is from genome assembly GCA_018249775.1 of Heliconius hecalesia formosus. Classification (NCBI taxonomy): domain Eukaryota; kingdom Metazoa; phylum Arthropoda; class Insecta; order Lepidoptera; family Nymphalidae; genus Heliconius; species Heliconius hecalesia. Next base: position 27,960 of record DWMY01000069.1, read on the forward strand.
CCTCTCTTAAAGTCTCTAACTTACCTAAGGTTAGAGAGTTTCAGGGAGCAATACGTGATGATTTAAAGAAATACCTACGGAAATAGATAAAATAATATGTTATTTCCTTTTACGCGCTAAATTCTCTCAAACAAAAGTTGCATACAAACGAAAATATTAATGCTATACCTTATGGCTCAAAACCCCACACGAGACAAAAACTGGTGGCACTACACAATAATAGGATAATTCCCTAATTAAAGAGCACTCGGTCTGTCCGTTGATCCGTCACGTGCTGAGAGAGACAACTTTCGTACGTAGATTACCTACTTGTTGTCAAAGCTTATTTAGTGAGCTTTGCCGTTGGACGTGTTCCATTAGGTATGAGGGAGAGTCTTTTTTACTATTTGTGGAACTAAATAGTGACAATAAAAAATCAAAAAAACAAAACACTCAATGCACCGTCCAATTTTCAATTTTTTTATTTAAGTTCACAATGTCAACCCTGATACAGGGAGACAGTGCGAAAAAAATATAAGCATTCCTCACAATATGAACTGAATACTTTACCATCGAGTTCAATTATATAATCCCAACTGAGCCATAATAATTTTAAATAAAAATTCACTTTTACCTCGACAGTATTTCTTAGGTAAAAATTTACATTTTTATGCATAACAACATAAAATATAATAGAAATATTATCATAATAAGCGTTGTTGCATAACCGTGGTTTCACCTTCTATAATTGTTTTCTACATTATGTCCTGTTATTCGGCCAGACGTAGCGCAGGTGCACAAAGAGTGACTGTGAATGCAACTGGTTGTGGGTTTGATCCCCTCTCGAGGAAATGAAATATTTATTGAATTTATATTTACATTTCTTCGCTCTGGTGTAGAGGCAAAGCGCGACGTTGAGTTCCGCTCCTAAACATGCAATGCCTACAAAATTTGGTGGAAAGTAGGGAATGGAGTGTCTTAGCTGTAAGTCGTTTATGCCTGCCCTGCTGTGTGCAAGATACAGCGTAAAGCAGATTTCATTTTGATTCTGTTTTAGACGCATCTTATGTATTGATATTATTATATACTTTGCCCACCCTGCTATGTGCGGGATACTTCGGGAAGTTAAAAAAGTGTTTTTTTTTTAATTGAAAAGATAAGGCAAGTTGACAAGGAGCGTTCGGGTCACCTGATGGTAAGTGGTCATCGCCGCCCACGATCCCGTGCAACATCAGAGGAGCTACAGGTGAGTTGCCGGCCTTCAAGGTAAAAAAATATACATAAAAAGCGGACACCACTATTATAAGGACGACGCGTCAGCCACCCCACTTTTGGCTGACAATTGACATTGAAAACTAACAGTGTTGCTCTCTGTGCTGAATACACCCAGTTAAATTATTCATACTCTGCGACATATACATGTCTTCAATTACATTCAAACGCAACCAATAAGTTAATTTCAAGCTCAGAAATAGAATTAATTGAATTAAGTAGATTACAGTAAAGCTGACTGCTTCCGTGTCACCGAAACATTTAGATGATAATTATATGTTTGATAATATTCAATGATATGTTAGACATCGTCTCAGATAATATGATAGGTATTTGATTTACTATAATAACTTTTGTTTTGCTAAGCTATTGTAGTGCATGTATCAGATATTAAAAAATCAAAAAAATGGGAACGAAGTGTCTTAACAATAGGTTCTCTCTACCTTCCTTGCTGTTTACGAGATACAGCGTAATGCTTATGAAAAAGATCAAGACTACCAGATACGTTGCTAGAGGTCTTAAAAGTCATTTACTGTTGTCCAATAGTTCAGTATCAGTTTCAGTATCAGTCAGTCAATCAAAACTTAATCAACGATACTCTATTTAAATAACTAAAACAGCACAACTTCCATTAGATTATGGTGCGACCTCATATATGCAATGCCTACAGAATTAGAAAAAATATTAATAAATAAAATAATTTTCTAAAAAAAAACACCATCTTTAAAACGAAAGTAAATTATAGAAAATAATGTTTTAACTATTTCAAACTATACTAAATTGTCAAAAATAAGTAAAATTATTGACGCTGATCTAATTACTATTTAAAATCAGTTGGTATCGTGTCGTGTCGGTGCCAATATGGATTTTTTTTTGCTTTTGTCCAAGTAATTATCTGTTATTTCGATTTTACCGCTTTGCGTCCAAATTTTGAGACATTGCATAGGGAATAATGAAACTCGAAGCCAAACTCTATCTTACCGGAGCGAGAAAATAAAGATAATTAATTCCCCCGAGCTTGAATCGAACCCGCAATTGTAGCCTCCGGGCCACCACGACCTTATATGAATATCATCATATTACTCTACAATAGTTAATAATTTAAATATAACATAAATATCTAAGTCTTCGCCATGATATTACATAAAATACACAGTGTTTTTTATCGTTTAAATATTCCATTACGCGGCTCCGCTAATTTAATTTCGTGTTTAACTTACGACCACACACATTAATTTTGTTGGTTAAGTTCCATCCAGTGCTCCCATAACTATAACTTGCTTATGTTATAGTAAAAATGACGCTGTTGTGATTTAGTTTCGTTTTGATTTAACATGATGATTGTGGGTTCGAAGCTCAATCGAGGAACACTACGAGTTAGGTAGAACACACACAGAACTTAACATCGTTTTGTCTCTAATAGCAGAAGACCAGGACAAAACTTTCCTCAGCAGGGTACGCAGAGAGATACTAGTGCTAAGACACTCCGTTCCCATTACGATACTTCCGTTCCCATTTTCCGCCGTTTTTTCGCCGGCATTACGTGTTTAGTGGCAGAAATCAACGCCGCGCTTTGCATCGTTACCAGAGCGAGGAAATGAAAATATGAAATATTTAATTTCTCCGAGAATCCACGACCGCCCCGCAACAGTCGCGCTTGTGTCCCAGCGCCAGGTTGGCCTTTAGATTACTTCCTACAAAGCCACAGCCATCGTGTATTCTGATAGATAACTTGTGACAATGCATATATGGTGTCATTGTATAGTGTAATTAATTACAGAATTTAATTATAAATCACCATTCTGGCATTTACAATTACATAATATAATTATTATTAATTTAATCGGTGTGAATTTCATACGAATACGAATTTCACAAAATTTAAACTACTATTTGAGTTCTATTAACTTCTGCTATGATTGTGTGAAACAGACGGTTTCTATCACTTTTATGGCGACAATATATTCAAGTGACCTAACTCAAAGTTTGTACAAATTATGATTATTTTAAGCATATATTTTAATGTTTTATTGTTATTTTTCAATAATTACAATTTTAAGTTGCACTTATACACTGAGTCATAGATGTTATAATATATCTTAGGTGAACATTAAGCATCTTACTTATTCTGTGTGGAGTGTTGTTACTATACTTAAACTAGTCGCCGCACACAATTTAAGACGTGAGAGAATGATAAATTTCGGATTTTTTTATTTTTCGGAATTTATGGAAATCCTGTCTTATTACTTCCCTGCACTCTCTAACCTATCTACATGCTAAATTTCAATTTTCTAAGTCCAACAATTTCGTCTGTCACTCAATAATGGAAGAGTTTTATATACATACATATTTATTATATAGATATAAGTATTAATGCCAGCATAATGATTTCAGAATGTTTTGACTATACATGCGATAGTGTGAGCTTAATACTTGGTGCTCGCTACTTATCCTGCCTTACGTTACAAAATACTAAACTTTTTAAAGTTATTTTTACTTTATACTATAAAGCTGAAGATCTAAAAAATATATTTGTGTTGGGAATGCCATTTATCGAGAAAGGCTGTAAGATACAGTGCAATGTTAAGTTCCCCCCCTCAACATGCATTATCTCAAAAATTTGGAGGACGGACTATTTTAACACTATTACCACTACAGCGTGAAGCAAAAAAATTTATTGATTCTATACAAATTATGTACAAATGCTAGATAAAAATATGTTCCCAAAACATTCAATATTAAAGAGAAATTGCCTTACTTTTCATAGTAACCTTCCAACCACGTCCACTCAATTAGATATGAGCTAGCGATAACTTTGACCTATATAAATATTTCTTTTAGGAATCTTTTAGATTATAAACCTAATATATCATATATCTTAGCATTTTTTATGATTTTTTTAACATTATTTTAATATAAAAAGCATTTTAAAAATATCACCGACGAGGCGTAGTGGTATAGCGTCGATTGTAAGCGTAATGTGTAGTTTTTTTAATCACAATGTGATATTTATTTGAGTTCAAGGCCGTCGTCGCAGTACAGTGTCTGTCTGGCGGAAGGTGGGGAACGGAGTGTCTTAACACTAGGTCTCTCTAGCTACCCTGCTACACGAGAAAACCGTGAAGCTGCTTGTTTCTTTGTATATTTCTCTAAAAAATACGTAGCACTTTAGTATGAGAAAGTAATAAAATATATAAAATAAACAAATTTATATTTACAAAGAATTTTGTCACTATATAGTGATAAATCACTATATATATCTTTACCAAACTCAATAAATTACATCATGTTTAACACTAGTACACATAAAGCTATTTAAAACTTTTCTGTCATTTAATGACTGACAGACAAAGCACAGGCAAAACTACAGGACTTAGAAAGTTGAAATTTGGCGTGCTGTAATAAGAGATGATTTATAGAAATATCTACGCAAACAGGTGAAATTATATCATCATCCATGAGCCGATAGTAGCTACACCTTGGTTATTGTATTAAACCTGAGACACTCCCAAATCCTATAAGCTATAAGCGACTCCAAGAATATAAGGAGCAAATAATATTTTTTACACTGAAGTACGTTAAATTCGATTCGAAGGCGCTTGTAATTAAGAGGTCTGGCAGGGGGTTAAAACCATATTAAGAGTCTAGCAACATACAAAGTTATTTCTATTAATACTCAACAATAAAAAAATGAGCTTTATAATTTAATGAAAGTTAGGTACTATTTTATGCAGCTTAGTCACGTAATAACTGCCAAAGTGACCACCACCCAAACTCCATATTCCCTGGTAGTACTTACCAGTGTTGGGTGTATGCGCACAGAAAGTTTTAGGGTTTATAAAATAACGAAGTTCATGCCCTACTGTTTTACTATTGGCTCTCTCTTTCTAATAGGGTTTCTCATGTCACAACTTAATTCCTGTCAAAGAGAAATTCCCGGCGACGATTATTATTCTCATACAAGCATAAGTTTCAATTCTATACCTTATAAGCTCGAAACCCTAGACCCACACGAGACAAAAATAACTGGTACTACACAATAATAGGATAATTCCCTAATTAAAGAGCACTCGGTCTGTCCGTTGATCCGTCACGTGCTGAGAGAGACAACTTTCGTACGTAGATTACCTACTTGTTGTCAAAGCTTATTTAGTGAGCTTTGCCGTTGGACGTGTTCCATTAGGTATGAGGGAGAGTCTTTTTTACTCTTTGTTAGTTTTTTGTGGAACTCAATAATGACAGCATAAATTATAATATATATTTATATATTTGTTTTAGCATAAGGAACTTAATGTTAAAGCACTCTATTCCCCACGCATTGTCCAATTTCCGAAACACTGCGTGTTAAGTGGCGGAGCTCTATGCCATGACATAATTCATTCCCTTGACTGGAAATCGATTCCAAACGACGCTATTACAGTCAGACACGGAGCCGCTGAGCCAGGACGGCCTGTCTAGTAACGATTAGTAACGTTAGTTAGTGTTAAGACACTCTATTCTACACTTTTGACTTATTGAAGATACAGGTCACCAATTTTAAAGAAAGAAAGTTATATTCAGTACAAACACACGTATGTAATCTTTGACATTTATAAATATAACCCAAATCCGGCAAATGGACTAATTTCGCTCCTCCGCTCTAGTAACGAGACAAAACGCGTAATGTTTTGAAAATTGAACGGAAAATAGGGAACAGAGGGTCTTCTAATCTAAGTTCACTCAAACAGGGATACTGCGTGAAAAAAATTATGGGCATTCGTCAAAAGGTGAAGTGAATACTGGACCATCGGGTTCTGTTAGATAATCCCAACTGCCTCATAATAATTTTAAATAAAAAAATCATTTTTACGAAGTAAAGTATTATATCATAATAAAGGTTGTTGCTTACTTTCACTTTTACCTTCTAAAATTATTATCCACGTTTTATCCTACATGTTCATGATATAATATCCTGTGAGCTATGTATCTATTATATACAAAAAATAATAGAATAATTTAAAAAAAATAAAGTAGGTTTAAAAACAATACTAACATGTGAAGTTTATTAAACTTTGCAAGAGTATTTGCAGGATGGATTGATTTTCAAAATGTATGGAATTAATATCTATCGAATGTCATTCAGAATAGATGCCAGTTTATGTTATAATTAAATTATACCATTGAAATGTAAAAAACTAACCGTTGAGTTTCTTCCTTGCTCTTCTCAACAGAACTTTCTTCTGGGCCGGTGGTAACTGAATGTTCATTTGACGATTTAAAAGTGTTTTTAATAGTTTATTTGAATAGAGAATATTTTGAATTTTTAATAGTAATATATAAAAAAAATCAAACAAAGAAATAACAGAAAAAGTGCTTATAAGAGTTTATTTGAATAAAGAATATTTTGAATTGAATTTAATTGACTTGAATTTGATGGTTGTGGGTTCGGTCCCCACTAAGGTTTATGTTTTTTTAAACCCGTCTAAGGTTTATGTTTTTTTAAACCCGTCTAAGGTTTATGTTTTTTTAAACAATTTATCTGATAAGATAGAGCATGCTTTGATGCAAAATCTGCGATGTCTCGAATTAGGGTCGAAAAGGCAGACTGTCTTGACACTAAGCTTCTTCTGCCTACCCTGTTTGATACGAGAGGCGTAACCATCGTGTTTAACAGTTCATACTAGTAATGTAACTGGTCACAATAATAACAGGTTTGAATTCTTAAATATGAATGTTTTTAATTGAGAAGACTAGCTTATATTATAATCAAAACAAAATAAATCTACACCAAGTCTGACGATAGAGACCAGCATAGCACAGCGGCACAGCATCTGCCAATAAATAAACGCGATGGTAGTAGGCTCGAATCCCACATTGAGTAATGATATTTTTTCGAAAACCACCTTTGCTACATGCAGAATAAAGCGTGAAGCTGATAAAAATTGGTAAAATAAAAAAATATCTTTATATTATAAAGCTGAAAAGGTCAAAAAACACGATTTTCAACATATAACAAAAAAGCAACGCGTCCATTTAAATCCTTTTTGTTTTAACTTAATATACGTAATACATATGAAGCTCTCAGCGAGATGAGATATTTAAGAGAATCTATCGGTCCCTAGAGCTATACGCGTCTGGACGGAGTTTTAAATGTTATACTTAGAATTGAATTAAAATAGGTCTACATTTATATGTATACAAAGGAGAAAGTAAAATGTTGGTCTGGTTGTTTATATGTATTTTTTAGTCTCACACTGCACGCCGCACATAGCAGAGTACGCAAAGGGCCTATGAACAGACAGACCCATTCAGACAATTCTTGAGGCGTTGTGTGTTGAGTGGCAGAACTTAACGCCGCGCTTTGCCTGGTTACCATACCGCCCCACTCACAATCTGTCGTGTTTACAGTCTCCGAATATGAGCTCTCTTCGAATATAATAAGATAGAAATATGATTTGATTTTGTATCGAGTCTGGCTTGTAATGAGATAGATCGTAGCATTGGGTTTAGCCACTCAACACGCAATGTTTGAAATTGCAAAAAAAATTGTGCAAAAAGTTAAGTGCATTAACACTGTTAGCACTAGGCTCCCTTTGCATATCCTGCTATATGCGGGATACAGCGTGAAATTATAAAAATACCAAAAACATGAACATGAAGCATTTTTTTTATCTAACAGAACTCTAGCCTGTAACTACATTTGACATACAGAATAGCGTAGTACATAATTTTATGTGTATTGTTCGGCAGCTAGGGGACGGTAAATTGGTGAATGAAACGCCTCGTTAACTGTAATAGTTAAGTTTTGCAATTTATACAGCAATTACGTAGTTAAAGCATATTATAACCGGCTAAATGACAAAACCCACTCGTATTGTAGAGAGTAAAACGTGTATAATATATATGATGTATAGTTATATATAAGTATATTTAAAATTTGCCTGAACGTTATATTTTTGTACATTTGTTATATTTTTGCACGGTACATTGCACGGTAGGCAGATGGAACATAGTGGTAACATTCCGATCCCCACGCCTATAGAGGAAATAAAAATAAATCATTCGTCGTAATGAAAGTCGAACTCACAATCATCGCGTGTAAACATACTGTAACTGTGTAAACGTAGTACCTGTAACGACTCGACGAACGAACGAACGACGGACGAACGCACGACTGCAAAATCAGATATTGTACCTTTATTTTTATTTTATTTACAGCGAGCGAAGCGATCAGAGATTAGAATTTGAAATAAGGTTTCGTCCCCATTTTCAAAATAAAAACGTTCATTACTTAAATCATATTTAAAGACGACCTGAGAGATATATAACCAAATATTTTTTATGTTATTGAAATTTCAATTGGGTATATGTTTTTGTTTATAAACTTATTTATAATTATTATTAGGCTTAGTCTAAAAATTTGTATGAACATAATAAATCTAATATAGAACATTGAAAAGTAAGAATGCGGTAACAGCTATGTAGGAATTGGATGAAAATCGTGTCTAAGCAACCTTCGCCGCTCTCATTAATCACTGGAGGAATGATGGACGACTTCATTTTTATATGGCCCTTTCTTTTGCTAATGACCAAGTGAATTTTACTTATTTTTATTTTATCTAGTGCTATTTTGAGGATATCAATGTTTTAAGTGTAATGTGTCGGATGTTTTTGACGTGACAACTTCTTATAAATTGATGAACGCCGATTGCACGCACGAAAAAGCATGTCTGATGATTGTCACGTTTAGCCTGAGCCGAGCGTGCAAGCGAAAACGCGGAACACGTGATAGAGAGGCAGGATCGGCCTAAGAGTGCGGCTTGTGACGAATCTATCCATTTACCCAATTAATCTCTCAAATAAATGTTAATTTATAAAAAAAACTATTTCTTTATATTCTACAAAATAATAGTAATACAATTTGATTCACAAGAAACATTAAAGGTTTCTTACGACATTATCACGTAAGATTATCGTCCGTATCCATTACATATAAATAAAATGAGCAAACCAAAATACATTATTAATTAAAATATACATATTCTATATAAATAGCCAACGTATCAAAAATTTAAAACTATGGAGCAAATGGCGCAATAGTTTCACCAAGTTGATGATTGACTTTACCGTTATCCGGTGACAAGCTACAAGGTTTTGTCATTTAGTTGGTATTATTGGATGAATGTATTTTATTCAAGACTAATTACAGTTAATTTAAGACTATCGTATAGCAGTAGTATAGCGTACGTGTGATAGTTGTGGGTTCGATTCGGAACTTGGGGGAACGATTAATTTAAAAATAATTTGTTTCTTTTTCCATTTGGCGTTGGTTCCGCAATTGAGTTGTATGTATGTAATGTTTTTAAAAATACTATATCTCTCTGACAACCATATAACTCGATATTTTCTTTTTAGGGTTCCGTACCTTTTAAGGAAAAAAAATCTGTCTCTCTGTTTGTCTGTCTGTCAAGAGCCTTTATCTCAAGATCGCTTTGAAGTATAGATTTGAAATTCCAACCATATACTCAGATCTACGGCCTCATGATTTTCTGAAAAAAAAACTCAGATAGTACTTCCGGTTGACCTAGAATTAGGAATTTTGGCACCTAGCATCTACAAGTAGTACGTACGTAGTAGATAAGGAAAAAATCTAATAACTATACATTTGTGGTTAAATCCTAAAACATTATAGCCCTGAAAGGGGGGCAAAATTTGGTATTTAAGCCGGTAGTTCAACTGAGGTATCAGATGAAAGGGCTCTGGCTAAGCTAGGCTTGAATTTTAGAAAAAAGCTCGAAAATTTGATGGGCGAACCCCACTCACGCTTGTCTGATATTTTTTTTCAAGTTTCACGTTGTATTCCGCTTATAGCGGTTTAAGCAGAGGAATACTACTGTTAAGACTTTCGAGACATTATGTGTTGACAGGACACAACGTCACGTTTACGTTGTTACCGGATGAAGAAATGAAAATAATTCGTTCCCTCGATTGGGAATCGAACCCACAACTGGCCATTTTACAGTCAGATCCTGTCTCACTGCACCACGGCAGTGTTAAAATTTTCTCTATTAATGCAGATATCTAAAGATTTCATCTCGCTAGTTTTGTAATTTTAGAATAAAATATTAACACAAATTTTACAAAGTTGTTAAACTTTATAGCCTTTTATCCGATGAGCGCAGTTCAAATTGGTATTGCAGTTGCTTCTAAGTTTTAAACTATATGAGTATTTTGATATTACAAATAGATGAAAGTTATCGCAGTGCAGTGGAGAGTTCTAAATTACTGCGTTTTCTAAATTAAACTAAAATGCGGCTGTTATATATATATAATATAACGGAACATAATTGAGGTAGATGTGGCGCGATGGCACAAACGTGTGACTGTAGACCGTTCTGGCTTCGATTCCCACTGACCGGAACGAATATTTGCAATTTTAGTTAAGTTCTAGGATTTTTTAAATAAAATTTTTAAATACTTATTTAAAAAATCTATTTTTCTTTCCTAATTGGGGAATAACTTTAAAAATGTCAAAAATAGTTGACAATGTTTTTAGAGAATAAGAAAAAATATGGGACCATTATAGGACTACTTGAAAGTAGACATCAAAGGAGTTAAAAACTCGCACTTAATAGATTTTTTGATTTTTACTATATAAAACAAAAAAAAAATGATTACATGGAGATTATATTTATAGCATATATAAAATAACAATAGTTCTATTAAAATAATGTCAGACAATGTAAAAACTAAGCTATTACTTTAAAGTAATTTCGTGATAGAGAAAGATAGTCTTTCTCGGCACAAAGTTGCCCTCAATATCAAGATTAATCGTTGACACACTGACTTAGTGTCGTACAAGGACGATGCTTAAACCTTATATACTGTCGTTTATATACGTATTTTATAACTAACTTTTACTTGCGGTTCTACCGGCATGGTCAAGTAGAAGTAACTATGAAAAAATAAATAAATCAGCTTCACGCTGTATCCCGCACACAGCAGGGTAGGCAGAGGGAACCTAGTGTTAAGACACTCCGTTCCCCACTTTCTACCGAATTCTAGAGGCATTTAGTGTTGAGTGGCAGAACTCAACGCCGCAACGTTGCGTGAAGTAACTATGTATGTCACATAATACTCAATTTTAACCAACAGTAGCTTTGACCACAGGTATACTGGGTTACATCGAAACTAGTATCGTAATATATCACGTTAATAGTTTCTATAAGGTATATTATAGAATATGGCCCAAAGCATTCGTCGGTAAATATACTATAATGTACAAAAAATATTTTTTCAGTTCGAACTAGTAATTCCTGAGATTAGCACCGTCAACCAAGGCAATTCTTTAATATTAGTAGAGAAGTATACATATAATGGCCTATGATTCCATTGCTTAAATCTGCAGGGATCTGTTTTTAATAAAACTTATATTTAAGAACGATACATGATACATGATAGTAGAATAGATTACACTAGGGTTGTCTAGAAAAATCTTACCGCAATCACTTTTCATATTTTTTTTCGTAATGCGTTCTAAACTTATATTTAAGAATGATATTCTTAAATATAAGTTTATATATAAGAATAATATTCATAAATATAAGTTTTATTAAAAACATCCTGCAGATTTAAACAATGGGATCTTGACCTATAAGTAATACAGTTATACTATTTACTTAAGAGATGCCATACGAAGAATTGCAAAATTCTTAAACATGAAACATTGGGTTTTATCTCCATTTATCGAAAAAAGAAATATTTCTTACTTTACTTAGTACTTACACCAATATCTGTACAGTATACATCTTTTATGCTTTTTCTTGAACAATGCGCTACCAGAAAAAAAAGGGTTAAGTGTAAATTGGACTCAGCTAACGAGGGTTCCGTACCAACTTACTCAATGCAAGCCACGAAAGTATTTGTCTCTAGCAGAACTATTGATAATCTATATATATAAAAGGACATGTACCTGACTGACTGAGGTAAGACGCACGCACAGCCGTAACCGCTGATCGTAGAGATGTGAAATTTGGACAGATGTTTATTTTCATAATCTGGGCCCCTAAGGGTGCAAATAAGCGGGCGAAGCCGCGCGCGCTCACAGTGTTGTATAAAAATTGACAAACTTAATTTGTGGGTGTATGTACAATTTTTTTATGAAATTAATTACAAATATGAGCTTATATATTCCAATTTCCACTTAATTTTGCGAAAAGTGGTCTTCATATACAGACAGACGAATAAAAAGATGATTTTATAAAAGTTCCTTTTTTTATTTTAAGGTACGGAATCCAGAAAAGCATGTTTCTTTAGATTTCATAAAGTATAACAGAATTAGTAGTCATAGTATAAATGTGACCTTCAAGCCATGTTTATGGGTGTGTGCGAGAGTGCTTGGCATGTGTCCAAAAAAATTCACAATCTTATAAATAAGGGAACTTTGTAAAAATACAATGTAATTTTATTGTTAAACTAACAACAATGCAACAAATTTTTACAGTTTCAGTACTTTTATAGTATGGTCTGCCTAAGACTTTTGAAGAGTTGTAGGTAAGAGTTAATCATAGTTTATTATTGAACTTCTTTACTTATTTTGTAGACAAAAAAAAATATGCTAAAAAATTGCTGCTAAGTTAGTCTCTTTAGCTTAACACTGTCATCTTTTGAATGGGGGAACCTTGATTTAGGACAGTCACACTCTTGTGCCACTGCACCACGCTGCTTCATTAGCCTCTTCAAGTAAATATAATAATTGTGAGCTCCCTACTCCAATTCCATTGAGAAGATATCCGCCGCAATGAGTAAAGCCAGTTGCCAAGCTAGCCAAAGTTGCGCAACATATTATATATTTACTTTTTTCTCATATGACAGCGTGATTAAAAAAAATTACAAATATGTATGTAGTAAATTAATAATTCGGACCGTTCTTTAACCTTGGTACCTTTCTAATCACGTGACTTTTCCACTAAAAAGGTCATGTCATACATTTTAAAAATTTTCATTAGGCGTTAACGCTAATAGAATTCATGGTGTCTCCGTAAAATCGCCCGTCCTCTTAATAATCAACTTTGCTAATATTCGTGTTTAGTATTTTTAATAATGTTTTATGTCCAAGGACTCTTTGTGTCACTCTGTTCTTCAGTTTCGTTGCGCTTAGTATCAGAATGTAACACTGCATTTTGTCTAACAAAAGTAATAAATAAGGATATTAGCGTCGAATTTACAGTGATATTCACCCAGCTTGCCAATGGCATCGAAAAATACAAAATTTAACTTAAAATATTATAATATAATAGTTTTAATGTATATCGGACACGGTATAATTTGATGTATGAAATTTAACAGCTCATAATATTGCAAATATTTTAATATTGTCACTTAAATTTATCGATACATTTACTATCAGCGTTAATTAATAGGTCATTAGGTAAAAAGCCTACATTGTGCAATACAGATGACAAAATTATATGATAATCTAAAATAGCACCTACATTTTACCGCATAGCAGGAAAGGCGAAGAGAATCTATTGTCAAGATAGTCTGTTCTGCACTTTACGCTTACTTACTTACTTGACATGTGGGTGATGAGCGGCGGAATCCAACGCCGCGCTTTGTCTTGTAAAATGAATCCACTTCATTACCTCGAAAGGAGATCGATCTCGCTACCACCATGTTTGCAGTCAGACGCTGAACTAACTGAACTGAACCTTTGATATAATATTGAATATACTGTGAAATAAATTGCGCTCTTTTATGATAGTTTTTTAATAGTCGAAATTTTTTTATAGATAAAAGTATATCTATAAAGATAGATAAAGTCTCTATTGTACTCCACTTTTTATTAGTAAATAACATTAGCACATAAGATAAATAAATGAATACATAGCTCCAATTTATCCCCCTCATATAGTAGGTAGACAGAGGGAAGCTGGTGCTAATAATCCATTCTCCACTTTCCACCCAATTTTCGCGAAATTACGTGTTGAGTGGCAAAATTTAGCGTCGCGAATTGTCTTAACCTGTTTCTAGCAGCTAGCCCTACAAAATGTAAAAAGTGCTTGTGCAATTTCTCCTTTATATTAAATTGAACGCATAAAGTACCGAATATCGAATATCGAATTATAGAGATAGTAGTTTTTGGTCAATTGGATTTTAGGTGCAATGTTTAGAGCAGGCAGATGTTTAGAAAAGGCAGGAGACCTTAGTTGATATTTGAGAACACAGTATCGAGGATACTGGAATAAGGTGACATAAAAAACATGAGGACTCCCCGAGGGCTTGTATGAAGAGGTTGATAAGTGGCGATGCGCAAGAGTATGCAGAATTCGTAGAGTTCGGTGATCAGTACTCTTTGGCTACATGGCTAGGATAAAAACGTGAAGCTTAAGAAAATCAAGAATAGATCGATAATGATTATTTTATTTTTTACTTTTAGGGCTCCATACCTTTTAAGGAAAAAAGGAACCCTTATAAAATCACTTTGTTGTCTGTCTGTCTGCCTGCTTTCTGTCTGTGTGATATCAGGAACGCTTGGAGATATCGAGTTGAAATTCAAACTATATAAGGTAGGTGACCTATGTATGGCCCAGTGCCTAATAAAGCCCATACTTTAAATATCCAAAACTACAAAGTTAAGCGGATTGAGCTCTCGTCGTCGAGTGCCTAATCTTGAATGGCCACCGCCGTGCTGTGGCGAACCTGTTGGAACTTATAGTCGATAGAAGGCAGCGCGAGCGCTCGCACGTACGTCCTTATTAAATTTCGACGTACAAAAACGTAAATGTTTGCAATATTACTTAGTTATTTTTGTTATCAAAAAAAAATACAATAAAATTTATTGTTATATTTTTTTTATTATTTTTTTTGTACGAGGTTACTATAGTAACCTAGTAAAGCCCACTAGGAATCGACCTGGGCCTTATTATGACTATGTAATATTAAAGGTTGTTTTATTTTCATATTTCAGTAAAATTATGGAACTAGTCAATGAATCAGCACCTAAACCAAAGCAGAAACGTGCAAATTGGTCCGAGAACCAGATCACTTGTGCTATGATGGCTGTAGAACGGAAAATTCTTTCCCAAAGAGAAGCTGCTAGAAGATATAACATTCCACGAAGAACATCAAGGAATCACTTAAAGACTGGCTCAATGGAAAGGAAATTAGGTCAATCGGCCACCCTAACACTAGTACAAGAAGAAGATTTAGTGGGTAGAATAATACGCTTGGCTGAAGTGGGAATGCCCCTAACACCTAAACTTGTTCGAAAGCAAGCATACGTTTTTTGTACCAAAAACAACATACCTAATCGCTTTAGTGATGCCTGTTCTACAGCTGGAAGAAAATGGCTTAATATATTTCTAAAACAACATCCTCAACTAGTTCGGCGAAAATTCCAAATGATGAACCCAGCAAGGGCCCAAAAACTAAATACATTTATTGTCCGTGATCATTTTAATAAAATGAAGAGCCTACGAGCGGAACTTAATATTGAAAATAGACCGGAATGCCTATATAATATGGACAAAAAGGGCTGCCGTATATCACTTCATCACCAGCAAATCATTTTAGCCCAAAAAGGGACAAAAGGACTGCATCAAATGTCTAATGAACATGCAGAAAGTGTCACAGTAGTCGGCTGTGTTAATGCTATAGGAAATGCTATTCCACCGATGATTTTGTTTTAAGGCAAAAGAATGAAACCTGAATTTACCGATAATTTACCAGCAGGATCATTGGTTAAAATCTCTGCAAAAGGATACATGACACATTAAACTTTTATTGATTTTATTAAACATAAAACTTCAGGAAAGTGTCTTCTGGTGTTTGAAGGAGCGGCGTGCCATCTTGATTACAACATTGTAGAAGAAGCTGAAAAACATGAAAAAACACTATATTGCCTTCCGTCAAATACGATACACGGACTCCGACCCTTGGATAAATCCGTATATCGTTCGTTTGAGCACCATTGGGACCAAGAACTGCTAAAATTTGTTAGTAAAAATCCAGAGAGAAAACTAAATAAATCAAGTTTTAACATGATCTTGTCGGAAGTCTGGCCAAAATGCATGACATATGTTAATATCATAAATAGATTCACAGCTACCGGTCTTTATCCATTTGACCCCGATGTTATACCCGAAGAGGCGTTTGCTCTATCTGCATTAACAGAGCTATATACTCCAGCAAGCAGTGAGAATGTTAAAGCGTACACCAGTCACGATATTGCACAAAACACAAATGTTAGACAGATTACTGGTATAAATGTTAACACAGGATCCGAGTCTGACTCAGATTCCGATAATATCCCATTATCTATATTAAGAACTGGTGCTGCTACTCCTACCCCAAGTCAACTAAGTAAGGGAGCTTTTGATTTCAATAATGAAAACCACAACCCAATGCTGCCTTTTCATGGAGGAACTCCTGCTGTCAACCCCTCAATAGATCAAGCCAGCAATAAAAGAGCGAACAAGTCACCTTTTCAAATACTCATTCCGACACCAAAAATCCTTAATATTTACCCAGCTGCTCCCCGAAAGAAAACATTAAATTATAAGAGGCAACATGTAACAAAAGATTTATTTGCAATAAAAAATGAAAGCACGCCTTCTACGCAGCCCAAAGGAAGGCCAAAGACTATCAAAGATAGAGGTCAGAAATCTGGAGTGAGTAGAGAGAAGCAGCAGTCATTAGGTGAAACTTGGTATTGTCATGCTTGCAAAGAAGATAAAATGTTGCATGTTGAGGCAATGTAGATTATGTGGTGCCTGGTACCACGAGATGTGAGTTGGCCTAGATTCAGATGATGAGTTTTTCGAATGCCCTGTAGCATGCATTAAGAAAAATTAATTAAAAAATTGTTAGGATCTTAAGAGAAATTACTGAAGAGTTTATTATAGTTTAGTAAATGTCAAGACTGATTCCTATAAGTAGATACTTAATTACTGTTAATAAGAAGTTCCTATTTTATTTTATTTTAAGTGTAGGTTTTTTAATAGTTTTTTTTTCTTTGAAATTGGAAAACTTTGAGTTTATTATTCCTATAAAGTTCCAAGAACTGACTGATTATATATTTTTTTACTTTTATTGTTAACATATAATTTATTTTGTTATTACGAGCTGATTCCAAAGAAAATAATGTGCCTGTCATCTGGAATATTGAATATTAATATTAACGTAATGCTTTCATATATCATGAGAAGGCCCAGATATGGCCTAAGGAACAGTGGTTTTAAATAAGGCCCAGAAGTCACTTTTTTAAAAGAGCTTATATTTAATAGTTAACATTGTTGTCTGAAATAAAACTGTGATTTATATATTGACTATTGAATAAATGATTGAATAAACACGTTTGTTTTACTTCAACGTTCATAGGTTATTTTTTATACTTAGAAACAAATAAGGTGGGCCTTACATGGGCCAGGTACCTTACTCATATTTACGGCCCCATGGTTTCGTGAAAAAAAAGTATGTCTACATGTAGTTAAAAAAAGATATGGCCGATTATATTGCAAAAAAACGCGTATTTCGATACTATCAAGGGAATCAAATTCATAGGGTACTTCCGGTTGACATAGAATTATGAAATTCGGCAGCTAACATCTACAGGAAGTGCTAGCTTAGGAAGAAATCTGAAAACTATAGTACTCCACATTTGTGGTTAAATCCTAAAAAATAATGGCCGTAAATAGTAAAAAATGCGTATATCGACACTATAAATGGAATCAAAATTAAAAGGATAAAAATTAAAATTAAAATTAGCTTCACGCTGTATCCCGCACACAGCAGAGGGAACCTAGTGTTAAGACACTCCGTTCCCCACTTTCTGCCGAATTTTGGAGGCATTGCGTGTTGAGTGGCAGAACTCAACGCCGCGCTTTACCTCGACACCAGAGCGAAGAAATGAAAATATAAATTTAAGTAAATATTTCATCTCCTCGAGTGGGGATCGAACCCACAACCAGTCGATATTACAGTCACACCCTGTGCCACTGCGCCACGACTGGCCTCGAATTAAAAGGATACTTCTAGTTAACCTACAAATATGAAATTTGGTAACTAGTACTAGCTCAGGTAGTTTCTTCGAGTAATACTAACTCAGGAAAAAATTATACATTTGATTATTATTTTGAAATTAATTTTATATCATGAATTGTATTTATGTAATCTACACTGGCCATTTAATTAGAACCTGCTTGATTAAAATAGTAACAAAAATAACCTATCAATATTTAAAAAATTCTGTTTTGAGCGAGAGTAATTTAACCAAAATGGAATATTCAGTTGCGAAGAGCGTTAGGACACGTTGTTTTGAACACTTTTTCATAATAGCCATACAGTCAATTTACATCCAGTGATTTTCACTCGATTCTTGACCGAATATTTTTGTTAAAAATATAAAATTGCAACTGAAAATTTAGAAGAGATATTTATATTTAAATATACTACTTCAGGGATCATCGTTTGGCAGCAGTACAGCATCTAACTGTAGACGCGACTTTTATGGGTTCGATTCCTATTCAAGTAATAAATTATTTCTCTTGTTACCAGTAAATGAGTGTTTGCTTTACAAACACTCATTTACTGGTAACAAGAGACGGTTCTGCCACTCAACTCGAAAATTGGTCAGACAATGGTAAACGGAGTGTACTAACAGTAGGTTCCATTTATCAACCTTACTATGCTGGAAAAGCGTGAATCTTCTCTAAGTAAAGATTGAACCCACAACTATCGCGTCTATTGAAACACGTAATAACAACAAAAGCTTAATTTAATAATAACATCTAAGTAATTATTCCACGAAAACTTCATCAAAGGCCAGTCGCCGTATCTATTTCGTTTTCCTACAAAAAAAAATATTCTGAGAAGTTTTAAACGAACGAGAAGTTAAAGTAAAATAGATTTTTTTTAAATATATATTGGACGAGAAAGATTAAATTACAGTAAAAATAAGGTACTTTTATTAGGTAGTTATATACTAGCATCGTACAGTGATAGTGGTTGGTGAATGTCGCGTTTGACCGAAACTCGGGGGAATATATTTTTTTATATAGCTTCACGCTGTATCCCGCAGAGTCATGCCGGTCCTCTGAGATATATCCCAGAGGGAGAATCTAGTGGTAAGACACTCCGGTCACCGCGCGCCGCCCTATTTTAGAGATATTGAGTATTCACTGTTGATTGTCTTGTTACCATAACGAAGAAATGAAAATAATTCATTTCTCCTGAGTGGGAATCGAACCCACAATCGCATTTACAGTTCGACGCTACACATTTTTCTTTCACCGCTCTGGTAAGACCAAGCGTGACGTTAAGTGATTCCGCTCAAACACTTGAAACACATTCTAGTGGAAATCCGGAGTGTTTTGACACTTCCTTTCTTATCTTGTTATGCGGAATAAATTGCGATGCTGAAATAAAACATTTTTTTTTTAATCCAGAAAATAGTTTAATTTAAAAATATTTTATTTTACAAGCGCGCCGAGTTAGCGTGTTTGGATTACAACTACCGTTCTGATGACTATTTAAATAAAATAAAATATAATATAATCAGTATTGTTTTCAGTAAAATAAAAAAAATAAAATTGCGATTACAAATTTTTGCATAACCTACCTAATATTGTTATCCAATAAAAGGGCTTTATTTGTAACATACAATACACTAAGAAATGTATAAAAGCTTGATTTTAAGAACGTTATTATGTTTATGCTTTTTCATTAATGATTTTTCAATAAATGATAAATAATTAATGATTTTTGATATTCAAATAATGAAGCATGTAATTTTTTATATTGAATAAAATTATTTGACTTTGACTTTGAGTGGTGGTACTCAACGCCGAGCATTGGTAAATGAAAATTTAGATATGAACCGTACCGAGTGAGGGGCGAATCTTTAAAGGAGATTCTAAAATAAGTCCTTCCACGCCAAGGTGGCATCTCGTTATTTGTAAGTTTGTTTTTATTGCTTTACGCTGTATCGCACGAATAGCAAGGTAGTCAAAGCAAACTTAGGAACCTAGTGCTTAGACACTTCCTAGTTTCCGCTGAATTGTCGATGGATTGCATATTGAGTGGTGCAACTCAACGCCGCGTTTTGCCTCGTTGCCAGAGCCGGAAAAACGTAAATATAAATTATTTTATTATCATAAGTGGAAATCGAACTGACTGATCGACGTTACTAAAAGGATGTGTGTATATCATTTTTGTAGCGTAGCAACTAAAATATTGATTTTCAATCAAAAAGAGCAATACTACTGTCAGTCGCCTCTTATATAACGTCTTTACTATTGAATAACTTAGAGTGGTATTTAATAACTGTTATTAGTAGCGAGGATCTCAGTGAGGATGATAAAAAAGGTACACAGGTGATTTGGGCACGTGGAGGATATGAGTGACGAAGGAAAGGAGCGGCAAGAGAGCAGACCTCAGTTGACCATTGTGAATCGAATCTGTAGGAGGCCTGGCGACCCCGCTTGGGTTAAAGAGTGGCGATAAAAAAAACTGTGAATAACTTATTAAACTAGTGATATCTTTAGCCAGACTAGTACTAACTAGTGTGAAAACCGTGTCTTTTTAAAGAAACCGGCACACTTTGTGCCCCTGCGCCACGACTAGCCTCTTTTTTTTACACAATAATATTATATATATATAAAAACAGTAAATATAAGATTAATAAATCTTATATGTATTATATATATATATATATATATATATATATATATTATATGTACTCGTAAATAGAACAAACACTCCTTCATTCATTCCAACACTCGTACTTCCCACGATATTAAGTGGCAATTACAAATATCCTTTTGAAGTGGCATTCTTGGTAAATTCTTGGTTTTTTTAATATGCATGAACGAATTACAGTCTTTATTTTATATATTACCTATATTTAATATTAAAATGCTTTACTCATGTAACATATAAAGTAATGGTTGTGGGTCCTATTTATTAAAAAAAATTATTTAACTCGCCGTGCTAGTATGTGTGTTAGTGCATGTGAAATCTTGGAAATTTTATTTAATCCACTTTCCTATGGAAATGAAAATTTCATTTAGATTTCAGTTCTGATGACAATGAAATTACATATAAACAATATTGTTGTTTTTTTTGTTTTGTTATTTAAAATTTCCAAATTTTAGCACATTTACCTAATATGGGTATCGAATGAAAGGGCTTGATTTACTATACACTATGAAAAAAGAATTAGAGACAAGCTCTCTTTTATTAGTATTAATAATATTTTATTAATTAATATTTTACATTTTTTTAATCATATGAAAAGTTCAGAAGGTACGGGGTTGAGTTCCACATTTAAACACAGAATGTCACTAAAATCATTGGTTAACGTATAATTATAGTTTAAGCTATCGTGGCGCAGTGACTATATATGACGCTGCTTGACTATAAACATTCACTTATATGTAAATTATTTTCAGACGACAAAGCGCTAAGTTGCGTTCCGCACTCAAAATGTAATGTCTCGAAAATTAGGCGGTACGTGAAGAATGGAGAATGGAGTGTCTTAACACTGAGTACACTCTGCCTATCGTGTTATACGGGAAAGAGCGTGAAGCTAATGAAAAGTGGTACATTTTTTTTTCAGCTTCATACTTTATCCCGCATATAACAAGATAGGCTGACGGTCGTAACGGTCTTAACTCTAGGTTCCCAGGTGGGAACGATCGATTCTTGTTAAATGGCGACATTTAACGTCGCGCTTTGCCTTGTTACTAGAGCGAGAAAATGAAAATAATTAACACTTCATTTCCCCGGTTGGGAATCGAAACCATAACCTGTCGCGCTTACAGTTGCATGTTTGCGCCCCTGCGCCACGACTGCCCTCAAGTTATACATATATTTTTCAATAAATTTAACGTTTAAACTAGCGTACTACATCTCTGTACAGCAGTGACGTATGGTGGCGCCATCTGCAAAGATTACTTGTGAATAATGGCAGCATTTGTACTGAGCTTTTACGTTTGCCCGAAGACAATGTTTAGCTTAAATATAACTGCAATAAGCTTTGTTACAGTGACCTCAAGTGATTTAGGGCTTTTTGGTGCTTTTTGGTCTTTATGAAGATATACTTGTGGTTTAGTGTTTGTGTGGCGATGGTCAGTTTGTTTTAGATATGTATGTATTTCGACTATGCATAATAGTTATAATTTTTATATACGAGTATATATTAGAACTTACCTACGCAAAGCCTTCGCGCTTCTTGCAAGCCGCCAGAGTGCTCTTACAGCAAATAAATACTATAAGCTATAATGAAGCTACATCAATTTCTCATAGTCACTTTTCGGGTCCCCGTCACGTTGCACGATAAGGACTTGGGTCGTTGGGTCTGAGACCTGCGACCGAAATTTTTGAAAATTTTAAATTATGTTTATATAACAAAAAACGTGATATATATATATATATATATATATATATATATATATATATATATATATATTTCACGTTTTTTGTTATATAAACATAATGTAAAATTTTTCATCTTTTACATACATATTGAACTATAATTTTTAAAACGATTTTCTGTATAATATAATAATAAACGTAAAAACACTAGCATTTATCCCAAAACTCCCATTAAACTTTAGTTACTGTGCCGATAACGGTTATCATATAAATAACGGTTAAACGGTTTATTTGTTTCAATATTAAAATATATAGAGCCGTAATGGCGCAGCGGTACAGAGTTTGACTACAAGCGCGGTGGCAGTGTGGTTCTGGGCTCTGGTAGTAGATAAAGTGCGGTGTTAAGTTCCACTACTTAACATGCAATGTATAAAACATTGGGCTAAAAGTGAGGAATGAAGTGTCATAACGTTAGTTTATCTGATTATGCACCCTGCTATATGCGGAATATACCGAGAAGCGAAAAAAAAATAATTTAATAAATTTTATAATCTACACTGTAGTGACAAAGTGGAGCAATGTTTTAGTGTACGCGACGCTTTATTCCACACATATCTGGGCACAGGGAACCTGGGACTAGGGTGTTAACATACTCCGTTTTCATTAAGACACTTCTGATTACCATTTTCCGCCGGATTCTGGAGACGGTTTCAATGACGTTTTGCCTCGTTACCAGAACAGTTAACAGAAAATGAAAATATAAAATATTTTATTTCCTGGAGTAGGAATCGAACCCACAACCTGCACGCTTGTGCCCCTGTGCCACAACTGGCATCTACAGTATTAAAAACATTTTTTTTCATCATGCCTGATTTTAAAAGGAACTACAGAATAGATAATTTTAATAATCTATTGTTATAATGGTGCGGATGAAAATATTCTATAAAGTATAGAAACTTGTGGGTCCACTATTCAAATAGTCTAGGGATTTTTCTTTAATTCATACTTTTTACTGCTTAATACAACGTTTTGCCTTCTGGTATGCCCTTTTTAACGAAAAGCGACGCTCGGTTTGACCATCTCTTATTCAAAACCTACCTATACTATAGTTGTCATTCGATATGTTAACATATACATGTCAAAATGTATTGAGTGACTAATATTTTTTTTATTTTTTGTTTACCATTTATTGATTTGCATATATAGCAGGGTATGCAGAATGAACCTAATTGGTTAGTTAAGTTAAGACACTCCGTTCTCCCCCGTCCATTCAATTTTAGAAATATTGCATACGTTGAGCCGCGACGGCTTTTTATCGAATTCGTTATCATCATAAAACTTTTCACAGAATCAAAATAAGGACACTAGCCTAGATTTTTAAAATGTCAAAGATCCTTTCGTATCGCGCCTGCTTTCGCAAACATAATCTCGACGACGAGATTTCCCTTTGTGGGTGATATAAGGGCCCTTTATAGAAGGGTCTCGCTTGACTTAGAACTTGCCTGTACCTATGTCTTGTGATACTTTTGTAAAACCTCCACAGGGCTATCAATGAATTAAGAATAAGTGTTACTTAGGTTGTAGAAAATCTTTTCTTTTATGCTTAACTAGATCCTCTATGGCACAGTGTTTGTCTGTAATCGTGATGATTGAAGATTCGAATCCTTTTATGATAAAAGATTACACATAATATTAATAATGTTAAAATTAAAATAATTAAGTAATTAACAAAATTCCTTTCAAAATAAATTCGGGCCAATTACATTGAGTGATAGAACTCAAAATTTGTTCTTGATTACTTGAGCTGTTAAATAAAAGTTAGACATACGCGGTGCCAGAAGTACGTGGCGCAGAATGCTCAAATTTTATGTATATATTCCTCGAAGACTGTAGAAAAGCATTAACATTTCTTAAAATTGTTATTATACGAAAACAGAGAAATAAGAGATGTTTCGTTTTATTTTGCTATTATTGTAAATATAATCCTTTTCTGATTGGGAATCGTACACACACCCATCACGTTTCACAATCTTCAATCAATTATTCTGTTACAAAAGCTGAAAATAATATATTAATAGAAGAACTCGTAACACAACAGCAACAAAATGAAATGTAAAACAATTTTTTAAGTCGGAAAATAAAAGATACTTTGGCTGGAGGAATCGAGTTCATTCTTTACCGTAAACAGTTGGGATTGCTAGTCATTTTTCAGTTTTATCGACTATGAGATTCGACCTCCCTTTAGAAAGAATTGTGTTCGTGTATGATTTTTTATTTGTTTTTCAGCTTCACGTTGTATCCTGCAGGGTAGGCAGAGAGAACCTAGTAAATAGTGTTAAGACACTCTGTTCCCATTAATACACTTCCATTCCTGGATTTTCGCCAAACTCTGGAGGCTTTACGTGGCGGAACTCAATAACGCGCTTGGTCGTAACCAGAGTTACTGTGCCAACGTGCCACGATGGTCTTATTGTCTTACCTTTATTATAATTTTTAAAACTATATACAAAAGAGACCAAGTTGAAAATTATTATGAATAGTCTAATCAGAGAAATTTTCATTTCCTTGCATTCGTACAGTCGTACATATTATGTCACATGATAGGTATTTATTATGAATATTAATAATAATTTAATTAATATATATGATAAGATAATGTGATATAATAATAGGATAAAAAATTATACGGACCAAGTAACTTTAGCGGCATAGAATTAATAAAAGAAAATTATGTCGAATAGAAAAGTGGAGAACGACATTGTTCTACTGACCTTTAGCGTTACGTCAAATATACTGAACTAAACAAACTTCATTTTTAGTCTAACTAATACCGTATTCGAAACCCAGTAACTCGAGATAGGACAATAAAGCTACGGAGTATGAGTACGTTCTGATTCTAAAAATAAAACTAGACAGCGACGCTCCTATTTATCCGAAGCCGTGCAATGGAATTATGTTGGTAATAAATTACCCAACTGCATATAAAAATTTAAGGGGATACATTTGTTTTTATAATACTCTGTAATAATATTTTACTGTGGAACACTGAAATCGAGTTCTTATTTTATAATCAACGTTGAATTTATTTCAGTTTTATTCAAGTCAACAACGAAAAGATATTGAAAAAATATGTATTTTTTTTCTAGTATTCCGCACATGCTATGTGCGGAATATTTGTCTGTGATCGCGGTGGTTCTACATATAAAAAAAATCTTTATATGAAAATTAGACGAAATATTTTTTATTTATATCTTGACAAATTCAACTTCCGGCTTAAGCTACTGTCATTTAAATGACACTGAAATTTTATTTCGGGACGCTTTAATTAAAAGTATTTTCGCACAGACAACTTTACTGTCTGTCTGCAAATAACACTATTATGTAAATAAGCGCTTTTGCTGAAGATGCTGTGAAAGATAAAAATAAGACGAGCTGAAGTTGTGAAAAGCTTGGAGATTCATGCTAGGTGTAATGATATTTAAAATGTTTTTCTTTTGAATTTTTTATTTGATATTATACTATCTAAATGTAGATTTATGTTGAACTAGAGAACTAATTCAGCCGTATAATAAGCGTTTCCTTAGCAGCATATATGTCACAACAAAAGTTTTTTCTTCACGTGTTAATATTTAGATTCTTTTTAATGGAATACATACATAACATCACGTTGTATCCATTGTACCCAGAGAAGACGGAGCGCTAAATACTGCGGTCTCTGTAATAACTCTTTCGACTCGTCCGCAGACATCAACCACTTCACATACGCCCTCGATGGGTCCTTATGCTTTTTACGTAACCTTTTTTTAGTATCATCGACCCTGTATTTTCAAAGTTCCCCCTGCTTGTCTTACCACTCTTTTTTTTCATAAATGCCATTATTTCATCACTAATTCGCTGAAAGTGTTTAAACCAACTGAGCCGAGTTTAGTTTAGTTTATGTTTCAGGAGAATGGAGGAGAGAAGGAATGAGATTGAACCTACGAGCATATTCCATCAAAAATAGGCCAAATATCAGCTACCATCAAATTGCCATTTGTAGACAAAGCGAATCGATTCAGTCTCGGCCCCTTTCTACTTTACTACTTCTACTTACAGTTGAAGTAAATGTACAAGGTTTTGGTACATGGAGGTGGTATTATAGCGAAGTTCGGGCTTTTGGTTGGAAACAATACTATTGTGCATTGAATCTTGATTGTAACTGTACGTAAGTACTAAAGTACTAAGTTAATAGTGTAGATAGACTGTATTGGTTGGTTGTCGCAATTTCCTTAATGGAAGATAGACAAGGATTGAATTGAATGATTTGTCACTGATAAAGTATATACTAATATCATTAAGCTGAATAATTTGTTTGGTTGAACTCAGACATTATCGGTTGAAATAAAAAAAATGATTATTTTCAAGGCAAAAAAAAACTGTTCAATAAATAAATATTATCCCTTATAAATGTTATGAAGTCATCATGAGAACCAATCAAGTTTTTGAGACAAAAGAAAGACGACGACGTCTATTTATCGAAGAAAGTTTCATATATAAGTTATGTTTAGTTTTGAAATAGCTCTCTGTACCTGCGGTTAGAGTTACTAAGATCTTAATGTGTAAATATTCGCATTATTATTTTAAAAATATGTGTTAGTAAACACGCGATAATTGCGGGGCTAGATATTTGGTTTGGTTTGGTTTGGTTCTTATTACACGAAGTGCGGCGGCTATCTCTATGAACAATAAATAAGGGATTGGTATCAAAATACCAAAAGATAAGAAAATATAACTAAAAAGCAATAAACATTCTATTCTATTATTAATATATAATTTCGAGACGGCGCGATGGCGTCGCGATGGTACAGTTTTTGGAATTGCAATTTATTATTGGAAATTTCTTTTAATTTAATTTTGATCACTGATGGTGTGGCTTCTCAAAATTATTAAAAAATATAATTATCAAGTACCTTTTCGTTGTTTATCTATTATTTTATATTATTATTAATATCATAATATAAGCCCTCGACACGAAAAGCTCAGCTCAGCTCACAGAGGGAATAGAAAACCACTATACAAAAATCTCTAGAAAAATTGAAACCTTATTTTTACTTACAATCGAAAAACGATTTAAATAACAACTTTAATTCCTTTGTTTAATGGAATAAAGTCAAAAATGCACATCAAAGAGCTTTTAAGTTCATTAATATCTATTCAATTAAAATATTGTCCCAACTACGTAACAATGCTCTAATAATCTTCCAGAGCCAAATAATGATGAAAGACCTTCTTCCCAACTTCCCGAAGTTATGAATTACGAAAGTTTAGCGGTAATTAAGTGTCCCCGCTTAATATTATAAAGTGTCAAGAATTGACGGGTACAGGCTCGCTCTTGGCGTCAGCGCACATCACGATGCTTTTGGGTGTTTGACTCCTACAAAAAGATTTACTATTTATAAATAAACAATGGAAAGCAGAAAATGCTTGTTAACTGTATAATACGTTTAAATTCAGTTTTTTTTTATTATAGGTATTGGGTATTTTAAGTCTTTTAAATGTAAGAAGTATATTGACATGTTAAGTAGGAAAAAGTTAAGTCATGAATATATATTTTTTTTTAGATTATAGAACTGATTTCTTTTTAATTATTAGGATAAAAGTGACGATAGAACGAAAATTCAATTTTATCAGCACAAATTAGTTATATACCGGCTTGTTGCACCAAATCTATGGACATTTGGTGCAACAATGACATACATATTTGCATTTTTTTAAGCATCGCGGGGGACTCAACCTAAATTTTGTAAATAGTTTTCAGTTCAATTTCTTTGTTAACTTGTTTTTTTTAATGTATTTGGAGGAATGGAGGAAGTGAAATATTTATTTACATTTATATTTTGATTTATTCGCTCTGGTATCGAGGCTAAGCGCGGCGTTGAGTTCTGCCACTCAACACGCAATGCCTCCAGAATTCGGCAGAAAGTGGGGAACGGAGTGTCTTAACACTAGGTTCCCTCTGCCTACCCTGCTGT
>DWMY01000070.1:0-56187 GCA_018249775.1 Heliconius hecalesia formosus
TAATCACATTTTCAAAATCAATAGTATCGACTAGTTCATGTTCAATTGACATGATAGCGAGATTGTATTTTTCATTTTCTTTCTCTTATTTTTCTTGTACATTCCTTGATTCTTGATTGAAAAAAAAATAGAAGAATTGATCGTAGACTTTGATGCCCCTTTCCATGTGTTGCCCGGTGCGACCGCACCGCTCGCACCCCCCCAGCTACGCCACTGTTCGATATTGCTTTTAATAAGAGTAAGAGGTCAGAGGTTGTGGTTGTGAGTTTGATTCCCATTCGAGGAAATTTAATATTGAATATTTTCATTTCTTCGTTGGCTAACAACGAAAATATATTTCTAATGATAGCCATGAAGCTACTTAATTCAAATTAACTTGCCAAAATAATAAAATAATTGTATTTTTACCGTAAAAATAAAGAAAGTAAAAATACAGCTTGTATTTTCACAAAAAACCGTACAAGCGCGAGTCGGGCTCGCCCACCGAGGGTTCCGTACAAAAATTGGAGGTCTCCAGCTGAAATTCAAGCTTAGCTTAGCCAGAGCCATTTCATCTGATACCTCACTTGAACAAGCGACTTTAATACTATATTTATTTAGCCCCCCTTTTTAGGTTATTATTTTTTAGGATTGAATTTTTTCCTAAACTAATATACTACTTGATGATGCTAGCTACCAAATTTCAAATTTCTAGGTCAACCGAAAGTACCCTATTAATTTTTAAATCCTTTATAGTGTCTAAATAAGCGTTTTTTGCGATATAAGTGAATATTTTCAGGAAATCAAAGGACCGTATATCTGAGTACAAGGGTTCCTGTTTTCCTTATAAGGTACGGAACCTTAAAAAGTATATAAAAATACTTTTCCGAAAAATGTTCATTCCCGTATCTCACAAACATATTTCGTTAGCATTCTTCAAACGAACCAAGCCAAAAGTAAACAAATAAGGCAATTAATTAAGAACAAAACTCTAACAACGGAACGAACACGCTGAACTTGACATGAGTAATAAATCCTGGCAAGTAGTTAATTAGCTCATGCCTTTATAATGCCTTTTACGGAATATACTGATATATTTAACATTTTGTTCCAAAATAATATTAGTTCTATCTTTTCAGAAGTTTAAGTTTATAATTGTTTTTAGCTTTTCTTTGTTAGATTTTGATATAAATGTGAGGCCGGATGTTGCGAACGGTCACAAGTGTAACGGTAAACGTGATTGGTTGTGGGTTCTATCGCCACTTGAGGAAATAAATTATTTTTTGTGTCGAGGCAAAGCGCGGCGTTGAGTTCTGCCAATCAACACGCAATGTCTCCAGAATTCGGCGAGAATACAGTATGAAGCTGATTAGATTTTAGATATAACTAATGTATAAAACACAATGATTGTAGGATCGATCCTGTGTTGTTGTGACACTCCGTTCGCGTACAAATTCAATATTTAAATTTCGAGTGGGAATCGAACCCACAACCTGTCACGTATACAATCACACTTTGTGCCCCTACGTCACAACTGGCCTCTAATAATTATATATATTAAACATAAAACTTTATTATCTTCCCGTCTGTCGTTTATTACATAGATCGCAAAAAACCGGAGTATCCCTTAACTTAAGTGACTTAGCATAAGTGGCCAGTACCATAGTAAAAAAATAATTTTACAGAAAAAAAAATTGTGTTACAAAAAAATACTCACAGTATTTGAAGCTAAGCACACGATCAGAATAAAAACGTTCCACCTTTTTGCCATGTTGAATTCGAGTACTATGACTGTTAAGTAATATTGGTTAAGTAAGGTGGCGTTTGTAAATATAGTACCGATAACATTGTGATTAGGTTTTTGTTTACAATAAAGGCCACACATATAGAACCCATAGAAACCACATTTTATTTTTGGACTTAAATTTGTTGTCTTCCTAGGGTACCTTAGTGTCAAGATATATACCATCTTTACACTAAAGTCCCTTATCACCCGCATTCCAGTAACGCTAGCGTTAAGCTACGCATTACCTTCTTGGAACGAGGGAATTGTAATAATTCTTATTCTGAGTGGGGGTCGAATTCACGACTAGACGCTAGGTGTATACCACTGAGCTAAGAGTGCGTCAAATTTATATTAAATATTATTTTTGTTTCACATAGTATCCTTCATGTAGCAGAGTAGATAAAGGTAACCGGAGCGGTGCAACGATTATAATTCATTCCCCTGATTTGGAATCGAGCCCAATACCATCGCGTTACATTGAGATGATGTGCCAAAATGACATCAAATTTAATATTTAATTTTAAAATAATTTTTGTGGAGTGTGGCAGTGGCTTTAGCCAATAATTTTATAATGTTAACAAGTTCATGAAATTTCAGAAATATAGCAATAATATGTTTTTTTTTCATTTTTATCTGACAACTAATAGGGTGAATATGGAAGATAAGCCTCACAAAGTTCTATAAAGGGAGGCCAAGCCGTTTAGCAGCTGCTACATCGGTTACAATCATGAAGCGCGGCGTGCGATGCCGCAATTTGCACCCGCCGCGACACCACATGTTATTATATGTGATAATCATATAATGAAGCCGTCGTGGCACAGTGGTGCTATGTTTGACTATACACATGGTGATTGTGGGTTCAATCCTCAACCAGAGGGAATGATTATATATTTTTTTCGTTTCTTCTTTCTAGTAAGTCCAGCGTTGGGTTACGTAACTGGACATATAATTTCTTTAAAGTTGACGGAAAATGGAGAACGAATAAACAGTGAAACTCTTGCTATTGAAGGTCAAACGTGAAGGTCACGTTTTAAGCTGATCTTCAAGAAATTTCAATATAGTACTAGAATTTCAGTTTAATACTATATACGCATGTAGGTGGCGCATACTGCACCGAATATTTCTAATAGCAACGCTATTTCATTTGCTACTAAAAACTGTTGGATATATATAATATTTATTTATAGGTATTAATAGCTCATTGTGGTAATCCATATTTAAAGCCATTATAATAATTTAATCTAAATATAATAAATATAATAATATATTAGTTTAATTTGGTATTGATCAGACAAATAATAAAATCGTTGGGCGCGTGAAACTATCATATATTAACTCTAGATACGCAACGCACAACACCATTGATGAGAAGATTGGTGCGATCTGGTAGCTAGGACTTGCCGAATTATTTTTTAGCATTACATTTAATTACAATTAGCACTACATTATTTTTATTGTAATAAAACCGTTTAACACAAAAAAAAATATTTAATTTATTTTCAAGTTTTTAGATGATACTTTTCATTCTACAAAGTTCATTTACTAATCAAGCCCTTTCATTAGACACCTATATTGGGGTAGTTGTGTAAAATATGTAATCCGCCATTTTGTCGCGGCGGCCATCTTGAATTTTATTTTTTTATAGTGGGCTCTATTCTACCAATAAAGCCCTTTCATTTGATATCCATAAAGAGGTTGTTGTGAAATAATATGTAATCCACCATTTTGTATAGGCGGCCATTTTGGACTTACAGGCATATTTTTTTTATTTTATTGTATTGTCATCAATATTAAGAGTGGGTACCAAATATCAGATGGATCTGGTGTCAGGAAAGGGGGTAAAATTCCAATTACTAAATTTGACCCAAACAAACAAACGGGGTGAGCTAAATAAAACCGTTTAAAAATTAAAAGAGATTAAAAGTTTACATTGCCAACAATGTTATCAAAAAATAGCCATTCAAAAGTAATTGCGTAGTTTACCACCGTCGCGTCGGTTAAAATAAGCCGTAGACGTAGAGCGCCACTTAAGCGACTCATTAACTTTTATGCACCTATTTATTTATATTATAAAAAATTATAAGTTCTTCGATTTTTACGATTATTACACATATTAAATGAAACTATTTTAACCGGATTAATCGCGTATATTTAGGATCATACATTTTTGGAAACCCGACGTTTCGAACACTTTGCAGTAGTCCGTGGTCTCGAGTAGACTGAGGTGGCATCCGTCGGTCAGTTGACATATTTATTATATCAAACTACCGCCAATGATTTCTCAATTGTCTCGCATACTGCCCTGGATTCCCGCAGAATGAGCTGACTGTATCTTGCCCTTTGGTAAGGTGGGTTTGAGACTGCAAAGATTTTATGAGTGGTACACCACTTTTAAATTCTTTTTCAATTCAATTCAAACGATGTCATCGCTATTTAAATACGGAAATTAAAATATTTTATTGAAAAATTTATTTATTTTTAGTTAAATCCTATTTAACAATCAAAAATATTGAATCAATTTAGTTGCAACATAGTAGAATTAAAGATTTCCGTAAGGTGATGGTGGCGCGCGTCTTCCGCAAATTGAGTCATCGGACGCCAGGTTTCAGTACTTAACCGAAGTAGCTCCTAAACGGCTTGGCCTCTGTTAATAGAATTTTGTGAAGCTTATACACACGATTTCATGTCATAAAATAAAAACCATTCTTTTTTCTACGAAAATAAATAATTTTATTAAGCTAAAATACTATTAAAAAGCTCATTTATTGAGGAATCTATTCCATTATTTTATTTTATTTATTTAATTTGTCACTTATTGATAATGGATAATGAGATTTGAAACTGTGCATGTCCACCAGTCACTCACGACTTCGAGCCTCCATAACTCCTAAACTAATTGCACAAAATTTTGTGAGTACCATGTTCTGTACTCTCAAAATCTTGTGCAACTGTGTTAGGGACCCACATGGGTCTAACACATTAAAAAAAAATTGGAGACCATTTATTCGTGTGAAATAAATACTAACTACGTTGATAGTATGTGTTAAATGTACGTAAGAATGTGAGTATTCAACTGAGGTTAACTTTTGCTGTCATATATGTTTTGACGTCGTTTTATTTTAAAAATCAATGAAGTATCATCGCCGCCATTACTTTATTATTTGATTTCGTGAATGAGGCGTGTGTAGCGTTATCGCTTTGATAGGTTTGTGTCTGTGTCATTTTTGGCGTTTTATTTTACAACGACAATTTTATGAATTATTTTATTTGAAAAAAACACTTTTTCGTTTTCAGGAAAACCTCTTTTGTATTAATTGTATTAGGTTTTTATAGAGTAGTTAAAACTGTGGTTTCATTTAAAGTGGTGATGACAAAAACACTCTGTATAATAATAAATATTTTTTTATGGCACTACATACAAGATACAAAAACCTTCATTATAAACTATTAATATTATTGGACCATAATGGCATCAACAGGGTGACGGGAATAATAACGTGGTACAGTGTTTTTACTCATACATACATTTTATTTTTACTGCCCTATTAAAACCAAGCACGACGTTGAGTTTCGACACTCAACACACCATTTCTCTAATTGGGGCTAAAAGATTAATTTTAAACTTTGTGTCAGAATTACATTTTACAAGTAATTAAACGACGTAGCCGATTTACGTTAGATATGTGTAATTACATATAACCTCCCGCTCGTTAATGGGGACTCTAAAATGAATTTTGTCAACCCCTAAGTGGCTAAGGCACTTAAAATTTTGAATCGTTATTATATAAATTATTATATTTTACTTAGATATATACACAAAATAAAATAAAACCAGTCAACTGGGTCTCGTACCAACTTCAGGATTCAACGAGAAGTACAATTTATAAAAAATGACAAGTTTAAGTTTGCACTCATTTTGTATGAAATGCACTTCAATTATAAGTTTGCAATAGTTTTCATCTGCTATATAAATTTACATTTTTTCCTTTACTTAAATTTCATAATTATAACGGCCATTCGCACCACTGGCTGATAAAGTCCCGGACACCCTTACCTGCGAGACGAGCTTTTACGTTACACAGATCTCTAACAGCAACATCTAGTTGATAACCATTTGACACATGCGTTTCATTTTTATATACTTATTTGTGATTTAATTTTATGAATTGTTATCTACTATTCTCGTTCATTAATGAGAAAATTATTCTGTAAGATAGCATTAATTATTTATTAGATTACTATCGGAAACTTCATTCGTAACCGCTGTAACTGGCCCTAAATCTACTGGAAGTGCTCTGTAGGTTTTGATTACGCGGTACTTTTTATACAAAATTCAGCAAAAACGTTGCATAAATGCTCTTATCTTTTGATTACGTTGAATCAGAACCTTGATTCTTTTCAGTGGTATACCTCCACGCAATCTTCAGATGAATGGTCATGACAGACAGAGATACGAAACAATAAAAAAAATCGAAACTCAACACCACGCTTTGCCTTGTTACGACGAAATGAAAATAATTAATATATCCTTACCCCGAATGGGAATCGAACCCAAAATCAGTCCAGTTTACCGTGGCAGACTCGTGCCCATGTACCACGTTTGGCCCCTACATATATTAACTAGAACCAGAATAAAACAGAAGAAAATACTTAATAATTATTTAACTAAGGAATATTAAAAATCTAACTAATCTACTACCCAAATAAACAAAGAAAAAACAAAAATATGCATCAATAATAAATAGCCAATAACCTCTTAAGCATCGGTACATATCTAAAATTTTGAAAATTGACACAACCATTAAGGTCGTGTGCCCGGTGGAGTAAGTCATTCCGTAATCAAGCCGCCTCCGCACACCGGTTCGTAAGCTAAGTCGTTTTAAATCTATGATATCTAATAAAATATTTGTTGTAATGATGTACTGTAAAGTACAATTTTAATCTTATATGTATATATTTTTAGGCTTTACGCTGTATCCCTAGCAGGGTAACCAAAGAGAACGATCCGTCAAACGCTGCCACTCAATTTCCTTTATATTTTTTTTGCTATTCTTTCATCACTTATTCGCTCCACGTACCCAAATTGCGTCAATTTGTTCGTCTTCATTTTCACCGTGACGTCCTTGCTACCATTTTGTGTATCCTTACATATCTTGCGAAAAGATTGCATGTCCACAGAATTATGTTTTTCATTTATTTATACCCACGTTTCGTTGCAGTATAACAGCGTAGGTATCAACACTGCACTGTGTATGACAAAACATGCAGTTGTGGTGATTTTTTGATTTCTCATTAATGTATCAAAAGCACCGTTAATTTTGTTACCAGCACCTTTCGAATTTACGAATAGCTTCATCTATATCTCTCGAAGGCTAAGGTAGGCTGGCAGAATGAGGAAAGGTTTTGAGGACACGCCCTTGTGGAACACCCATTGAAGAAGAACGAAAGAAAGATATTTTGTCATTGGCTTGTACGTATTGCCGTCGATTAGATAAATAGTAATTAATATCGGAACCATTCTGTAGCTTGAGAAGAGATGTTAAGTGATCGTAAAACAACGATTATTAGGTCAGTGTCCACTATGTTAAAAACATTACTAAAATCGAGTAATAATAAAAAAATTCTATCCATATTTAGTGACTGTACTGTGCGTACAACGTAAACTAGACTGCAACTCAGATAGCATATGGTTTTCTAAAAGGTATTGATTTACGATTTTGACAGGAAAGGAACTATTGAAGTGGTACGGTAGTGAGAAAAAGTTTTTGGATCTTTGTACTTTGATATGGGAAAAATATGGGCTATTCGTCACACACTAGGAAAGGAATTAGTGGTCAGGGAAAAAAATAAAATGTCAGTAATCACAGGAGCTACAACATTAAGGGGTAAATTAGCCATTTTACGATTGATGTCATCAATACCAGCGGCATCCGATTTTATACCTAAAATAGGCTTAACCTGACCTAATGTGACTGGAAAAATGGAATGGAGTTGTTGATGGAAGCTGTAGGAAACTGATAAATATCAATGTATTTAGCCTTAATAGTACCGTCCATAGGTGTAATTGATGTGAAATGCATATTTAAAGCATCTACATCTTAGTGTCGCGTGTTCGCACTTTAACGCCTACCCACCAAAGGTGGAAGGTTATAAATTTATTTTGTATTTTTTAAATTTATTTGTATATTTATTCTGATATTACAGAAAGGACATTAACAAAAACCGATAAATTTAAATATGTATTATAATGTATTAAAATGGTATCAATGTTCACTAGGACAATAAGATCGCAGACTCTTTTATAGGCATCAATTGTAAGCATTGATAAAGCTCAAAAAATTCAGAGTGGATTTTATCCTGTGTTATCGACACGTTAATGTTCTTAATACTCATCTTTTTTTTTTAATTTTTACGCTGTATCCCGCACTCTCTGCCGAATTCTGGAGACATTGTATGTTGAGTGGCAGAACTCAACGCCGCGCTTTGCCTCGCCACCAGAGCGAAGAAATTGAAATATAAATTTCGATCGAACCCACAACCAGTCGGTTTTACAGTCACGCTTTATGCCCCTGCGCCACGACTGACCTCATCTATTCATTATAAGATTATTGAAAACAAATTGTTCTGCTTATTTTATTTTTGTAGACAGTTTTATACAAAACTACATAAAAAATTTAAAATACGGTTTCTGAATTCATTTATTTGACATACAGAATTTGAATTAAATAAATGTTAAATTCCTTTTTCGGGTACTTTATTAAATTTCATTCTCAAAAAATAATATGATATATTGTTTAGATATTTTATCTAACGTTTCGTACGTTTCGTAGATATGCTACGAAAATGCTACGGAGTACTTAAGTTACTTTTATTACTGTATAGCATGCATTTAAATTGTTATTATCGTACATCAATGTATAATTTTTTTTATATTTTGAAGATAATAAATAAAAAAAAATATTTTATATAATTTATAAAAAAATAAAAAAACCCTTTATAAATATTTCTAAAATTTATTTCGGAGCTTTCTGACATTTTTTATGACAAACCAATAGAATAATATTGACTTCAATTCGTATTTGGCTTTTACATATATACATTTTGAAATTATTTAGGAAGTACATAAATAAATCGACTAAAGTTAGTGCGCATGCGTAGAACTTGAATGCATTCGAATATTTCCTGAATTCAGGTACCGGCCCTGTGGCGTAGTGGATATCGCGTCTGTTCTGTTTCAGTTCAGAAACCCCCAGGTTCGATTCCTGGCAGGGCCACCGTCGATTCGTCGGCGGTTTTTTTTTCATTTCTATTTAAACTTACTTTGTATCTCAAAAATATAACAACGAATTCAATAGTAACAAGTTAATTTATCTTTCTTATCGCCTGTATAAGAACCTTGAGAAATCAAGCCGACTACTTTTTCTAAATATACGTTTCCAAACAGTATTTAAACAAAAAACTATCACTTAAGACATGTTAATATTAACTTATTTAGTTCAGTATTTGGTAAATATTAAGTTGAATAAATAAAAATATTTTATGATATTATATTTCGTAGAGGCTCTACGAACGATTCTACGGACGTGTTTTCTAGCCTATTTGTTTTTTTATATCAGTAAATGTAATGTGCCTCTACTTTTAGAGTTTTTATTTTTATTACGGTGTAAAGAAAGGTATTTTCTTTATTTTATTGTTTTTTTTATCTTCTTAAGATAACTTAATAAATCCGTCTTATGGAAAGTTTGGTTTATAATACAGGTCAACATGTAGGCTCCTTACTTCTGAGGAAAAAAATGTTTATTATGGTTTAATATATTTATTATTAGAATACTAAGATATGTATGGTTTTTTTTAACTAAAAGAAATACCTTTAAAGAATTATTTCTAAGCCACCTCTCTTTATTACAATTTTATTCATATATAATTTGGTAAATATTAAAGTATATTCATAAAAATATTTGTAACTCGTGGTTTTTTTATATTTTTTTTTACGGATTCATTTTGCATTAAACTTTAATTATGCTATAGTATCAAAAATGCATAGAATTATTAATTTTATATATCGTTTTAAAATTATGAAATATAAATTGCACTTCCTTTTAACCAAATAACAATCTAGGATTGAAGGTTCACAAATTTCTTCTGAAAGTACAATATATATGCAATATACATAAATAGTACATTATAAATAAATTAAATTAAATCAAAACTCATTGTATATTTACAACGCTTTTTGAAAATGTACATTATTATGATACGACATCTGTGTCAATCAAAAGTAATATTTTAGGGATAGGCTCCATCTATCAGGGAATAATTGCTTCTACAGCACTATTTTATTTAAATAGATTTATGTATGCTACAAATATACAAAAGTTTACAACTTAATAGAAAAATAGTTGTACCTGAGTGAAAATTCTGAGAATTTAAGTAATTTGAAACATTAACACGTAATTTCGTATTTCGCATTTACATTTTTGATTTTCTTTTATTTCCGTTTTATTAATTTATATAGAAATGAACATATAATATTAAATATAGCAGTATTTTAAGTTAATTATGTATATATTAAGAAATATTAAACATTATTCATAAATTCAAATATATTTAGAAAAAGTGCAATGTAACGAATCTATTTATGGAAATGGGAAACTATACTGCGCATGCGTAGATGAAGAAAGCATTTGGATATTGGCTTTCCTTCCTCACAAGCCCTGTGGTGTAATGGATATCACATCTGAACGTCAGTTCTGAAGATCCAGGTTCGATTCCTGGCAGGGCGTCCTCGTCGACAGGTGGTCGACATTTTTATTTTTTGTATACTTTAATCCTGGAATTCCCTCGGGATCGGAATTTATGTAGTAAAAGCCGCGTTTGTT
Source organism: Heliconius hecalesia formosus (assembly GCA_018249775.1). Classification (NCBI taxonomy): domain Eukaryota; kingdom Metazoa; phylum Arthropoda; class Insecta; order Lepidoptera; family Nymphalidae; genus Heliconius; species Heliconius hecalesia. The sequence goes on from DWMY01000070.1 coordinate 10,645, forward strand.
TTGAACGTGTATCTATAGTCCGCATAAATAAATGTAAAATAAACAAACATTTTACAATTCCATACGACAATTTTTGCAAACAAAATTACAATTTATTAAATGTATATTCATACTGTTAATATTCATACTAAATGAAATTTTATAAATATTCATATAGTTAGCGGGTGAAGCCTGTAACAGTATGCACCTTGGGTATAAGTTAATAATAAATAAAATAAATATATATGGCAATACACATAAATAACTTAGTTAATTGTGAATAATACAATCTATATATTTTTAATACCATATTAATCGAGACGAGTTCATATTATAGGGGTTGGTAATAAATAAATAAATAAATGTAAATTCTATTTCGATTAACTCTATAGAATTTAGGGGGTTGAATGTAACAGTATGTACCTCGGGTACAAATTAAAAATAGGTAAATAAATAAAATAAAATATGCATGGCAATACACATAAATAACATAGTTCATTATGAATAATACAATCTATACATTTTTAATACCATATTAATCGAGACGAGTTCTTGTATTGTCGTCCCGAGTGTCGCAACCGTCGTTTCGTCTATATAGTGGGTGCAGAACTCGGAAGGCAACGGTCGAGTCAAACTGTCAAGTACTACGGTACTAATATATATGATGCACATAAAAGACTCGTACCAAATATATTATTAATATAATATAATAATTCAAAGCCTATGATGGCACGATCTTTTAGGATCGAATTTTTTATAAAGGCAATAACATACACAAATATTTAACTCCTAACTTTCTGAAGGTACTTGTCACGCACTAGCGTATAAACTATTATATTAAGATTGTATTAGAATGGTGATTCGTGATGTTGATTGATTTGTGAGATCAATATAAGTCATTGGAACGAATGCACTACCGCTAGGCGGCCGATATGTTAAATAAACGCACGGCACACACCCCACAGTCGTGTTTCGAACCGTAGGCGGACACTACTACATACACCAGGGTTCCAGGACATAAAATAGCACCACACACCCGTAGGAGACGGGCGGACACTACTACATACACTGGAGCTGGGACATAAACTAGCATTACACACCTACTAGTCGTATACCAAGTCGTAGAAGTGCAAAAGAAATTTAAAAGATTTCCTTGCTATGGCCTAAGACCCCATTGCATAAATCTGCAAGTATCTGTTTTTTTTAATGAAACTTATTTTTAAGAAAGGTACATGATAATAAAATAAATTACACCAGGGTTGCCTAGAAAAATTATGCTGCAATCACCTTTATTTAAATTTATGGTAATTAGTTTGTGTTGAAGACTTACACTCACATTTTTTTTATATGAATCCAACATTATTGGAAAGAAAATCGCATATTATTGCTACTTCTACATCAGGCGCAACCCTAGGTTATCAAATTTATACTTTATCAAGATTATTTACACTCACGTATTTTTCAATTGAATATGTGTAACAGATAATATAATACCTCGCATTACACCACCCGCTATTTAATACAATTATATTCTGTCTTATACTTCAATATGATATGAGTCAACTAACAATAATAATATATGATGATAATTATAATATACATAATAATAATAATAAAATATAATCAATAATAATTTAGTATTAGCATATAAAGTATAGTACTTTTGTTATTTTTAAGTATAATTATTTGATATCGAGAAATGGAACGTGTCTAAATATAAATTGTAAAAATGGGTAATTGAAAAATACGTGAGTGTAAATAATCTTGATAAAGTATAAATTTGATAACCTAGGGTTGCGCCTGATGTAGAAGTAGCAATAATATGCGATTTTCTTTCCAATAATGTTGGATTCATATAAAAAAATGTGAGTGCAAGTCTTCAACACAAACTAATTACCATAAATTTAAATAAAGGTGATTGCAGCATAATTTTTCTAGGCAACTCTGGTGTAATTTATTCTATTATCATGTACCTTTCTTAAAAAAAAGTTTCATTAAAAAAAACAGATACTTGCAGATTTATGCAATGGGATCTTAGGCCATAGCAAGGAAATCTTTTAAATTTTAATGGAACCTGAATTATGATTTTTATAATGTATTAATAGGATTTTATTTTTCTTAAAATTAATTTAAATGAAAAAAAAAAATCCTCATTTTGTTATGCGCATAAGTAACTAAGTGATATAACTTTTCAGTTAAAACTATTTTTATATAAAATTTCATCTTTCATAGAAGATAACAAACACTTCTTTCATTTCGTTGGCACCTCTTATATTATTTTATTTCTTCTAAAAGCATATTATATTCGAAACAAAAATATTTCTTACACAATAATTAGCAATATTTAATTAGTATTGAAATAAAACGAGGAAGGTATGCTTGTAGATCTGGTTCAGTCAAGGGTATATACTGCTCCTAACATATCGGACTCAAAAATAGGAAAGTGATTATTGAAAACTAAATTTACCGATTATATATAAATTAAGCCAAACGTCGTCATTGTGAATAATGTGTGACTGTATTCTTAATTTAACTTAACTTAGATTCACACTGTATCCTTAGTGGAGTAGTCGAAGAGAACGGAGCGCCAAACGTTACGGTCTCTACATACCTCTTTACCTCGTCCACTGTTACAACCTTTTCATACATGCCATACGCGGGATCCTCATGATGACATCCTCACTTGTACCTGCCATTCTGTGTATTGTGTTTATTTACACTGAATTGTGTACGGCCAAACGTGCAGTTGTGCTGACGTATCGCCGTCTCATCAATGCAGCTAAGGCTTTTTTTATCGCTGGGAAATGCATTTACGTAGACCGCTCACACGAAAGTCAAGTGCCTTACGGATGAGCAGTACTTTGGGACTCACCAGTGAATCCGATCCTACCCATTAAAATCCAGCGAAAACCCGCTCAATCAAAATGAGAGGCGGCAGGATCGCTCGCACATACTATTACGTCACCTCGATGGAAGGATGTATTGTGCCTCGATGCCACTACAGCCACTGGCGTTGTGGGGACGAAGTGGGGCACTCAGCCAGAGTGTGATGCACCGACGGAGGCATCACACTCAGCGCTTAAAGTGAGAACGGATTGCCTCCACCGTCGCTATCCCTTCCGCTGAGGACCCCAGCTCCCCTCTCCATCGCCGGATTAGGGCTCCGTCTGCTCTCCTCCTGATCCACGCGATATCCTTGCACGATGGTTGCACACCTTACGACTGCTCGCTTGCGCGGAATACATGTACTCTGGCAAGCATTTCCGCCCGTAGCTTCTATTGCGAGCAGTAAGAGAATTCACCCACACAGGGGCACCATACAGAGCCATGGATCTCAACGCGCTGACATAAATCTTCATAAATCAGTAGCCTGCCCTCAGACCAGCGCTTTGATGCGGTCGATGACAAGACGGACGCCGGTTTTGGCTAAGCGGGCGGCCTACTTATAATTCGATCCCCGGGCTGAGACGAGAGTATCATCGGCATAGCAAATGATGGTGATCCCGGGGAAAAGACCGCCACGCAGAAGCCAGTCGTAGCCGAGATTTCACAGTAACGGGCCTAACACTGGCCCCTGTGGAACAATGCAACTTACAATTCGTCTCTCCCAATCTATACGACAGTAATCAACCTATTTACTAGTTGTTAGGTTAGTTTATTGAATATCTTGTAAATTATTTTACAATAAATAAATATAAATATACAGATAGATACAATAGTTAAATAATAGATAATTTATAAAATGATGTCGTTAATTAAATAATTCAATAGTTTTTCTATTAGTAATCTCAAATTACTACTTCAATCATTTATAATTAAATTCATATACTTTTTATTAATTTTAAAATGTCACAATTGTGTTTGTGTATATATATATATATATATATATATATATATATATATATATATATATATATATATATATATATATATATATATATATATATATCATTTTATACAAAACCTAAAATATTTTTGCGTAAAATTAAATTAAATGACATAACATTTACACGTTTTCTGTTAATAACATTATAAATGGTCTGGCTATTTCAATCTAAGAAAGAAATCAATCAAATGCAGAAACCTTTATGATTACAAGACATGTGACTTTCAAAATATAAAAAAAAGCGTTATAATGCTGATAATAATTAAAAATTCATAAATGATGTAGATATAAGAATATGAAGGTCTCAAATCGTAAATTTATTCTAAGCAAAATTTATCTGATCTCGTAGAGGCTACGGAATGCTACGATCGTTAAAACTTGCTACGCGTGTTTATATGTTTTACAAAGAGCTTGTAGTGTGTTGACTAGTTACTGAGAAGAATTAATTGAATTAATGAAAAATGTTTCTAACAATTATACTTCCTGAAATCTTTTAAGGAAGTACATTTGTAAATTTAGTGTAGAAAAAAAATTACAATAGTTTTTTTGTTAATTTACATATTGTTAGAAATCGGAAGCGGTTAACGTTTTAAAAAAACATCATAAAAACACATATCGTCTATATGTTTCTAAACTATTTGGAAAGAGATACTGTGTAATTGCAATAAGTGATATCTATCATTTAATACAATACTTCACACTACTTTACTTCCAATAAGGGCCGTCACTGACAAGCAACTACCCCCGATTGACACAATTTCACTGCTTTTATGGTCTTTTTCACTTAAATCTACCCTCTTTTACACGAATTTGCTAATAATATCATATTTGTTTATTTTTTAGCTTACCGTAATTGAGTTCCGCACGTAGCAGGGTAGGCACAGTGAAATCTTATATTAAGACACTTTCTGCTGAATTTTTGAAGCATTGTGTATTGGTTAACTTGATCACAAGACCCCATAGCGTAGCGGACTACGCGTCTGTGGTCTGAACAGAAGATCCCAGGTTGGAATTCTGGCGGGGGATTCTGTAAATTTGTATATATATACTTTGAATTCACTAAAACATGTAATTTAAATAACATACTTTAATTGATGTATGCATTAATAACTTGTATTCGAAAACTTCTTATCTAGCTCATAAAGTTGAGCAAATCAATTTAAATATTATCAGTTTTAATCGATTTATTTACTGTCTTATAATTTACAAACTAGAAATATTATTTTAGATTAATTAGAATTTTCGATTTCTTATTAATATAATGGTTCAAATATTGCTTGATCCATCTTGCTTCATCCATTGTAAATACAAAAAAATATTTATTGTAATAAATATGGGACATGTGAAAGAAAGGTCGAAATAACAAAACATGACTTACTCATAGGAAATTCAAAAAATATTCGTATTTATAGTGGTAACAACGAAAAAAGCTTCAGTCGAAAAAGCGGAACGATATCCATATCCAGATAAAATAATATGTTTATGCAAATTTATAGCACATTGTATGTAGTATTACATAATCGTTGTCACGTGCAATACTAGGTGGCGTTATTTAATATTACGAAGTTATATTTAAATTTTATATTGTATATAGAATTGAAATACAACTTTATTATATCGCAAATTTATTTAAGTCAAGCAAAATGTTTATAGTGTGTATAGAAGAACTATTATTTAAAAAGTTAAAGGATATAAAAATATGTTTTTCTAATATATTTTATATATAAAAAAATATATATATTTTACATATATCTAATAATTGTTATACATTTTAATTAGTACATGCTTCCATCTCCATCCAAAGGAGATCGGTTTCACTTGTTTACCCCATAAAGAGTACCCACTCTGAAGTTTATATGTGAAATAAATATGTGAAATAAATAGTATATGTTTTTTTTGTATTTTGTCCGGCTTTGAGAAGCTCTTCAGTTATTATTAATTTTATTTACCATACTTTATGGTTTAAAAATAATTAGAAAAATAAAATAATAATAATAATAATCTGTATCAGTTTGTGTATAGATCCATCAATCATCCTGTATATATAAACAATATTATTTGTAATTATAAATGAAGAATATCAGCATGTTATGATTTTATTCTTTATAGTGGTATATGAAACGAGATAAGGCATTCAAAACTTTCGAACGCTCGCAGTGGTATGGGAGCTGAGGGAGCTATTCAAAATGCTTGGAATCACTTTCAAGATATTTGAAAAGCATTTTCAGGTATATGAAAATATCTAATACATAAAGAACATACTATAGTTTCCGTTGTCCTTACTTTCTAAAAGTGATATCGAAATAAAATTTTGTTAATATTAAGAAATTAATGAATTACAATTTTATATGAATTATGAACACAATTTATAGCTTCATATTTATTACTCTTTTTATAAATAACAATATAACACAATAATCATATACTATATGAATTAATTGCACTATATTTTTCTTTCGTGTCATTGTATGCCGTAGAACGTGCTACGAATAGAACTACGAAAAAAAAATCTTTAGATTCTAACTCTACTAAAAACATTTTCCATTGATTTATATTATAATTTAATTTTATGCCACCAGAGTGCTGATAATTGCCAGGATATATGCTAATAATTACGATAGATAACATGTAGATATATGATAACGAGAGCATCACCTTTTTACCATTCACTTGCTTTAATTTATCATTATATTATAGGCATATTATGCAAAATTTGCACATAAATTATAGCATTGGTGTTATTCTCATATATGAGCTATAGTAAGTATCGTATCACTGTAAGATTGCAGTTTTTTTTTGCGTAAAATTGGAACTAACGTCCATTTTCACAAAATTTCACATTTATAATATTAGTGGGATTACATAACAGGGCCATTTTGATAGGTGGTAAATATAAAACAAAAAAATATATATCGAAAGAAAACGAAAAAAAAAACATATTCAATTGCAATAAAAATAAAAACTTGACAACGATTACGTCGAAGAAATCGGTGGTTTATAAAAAAATTAAAAAGGGTATGAATATATGAAAAAGTTGAGTTAAGCCATCCATTATCATCATTTCACATCATAATTAATGGGTAAATACATATGTATTTATTTAACATTATAATATTTTTTTATCATATCACATAAATAATGCTTATAGTTTTATATTGTTAGCGACTCTACTGCAGTCAGGTAAAGCTTCCAAGCGATTTTAAAAGCTTTGAAGTTGTGTTTGTACAATATATTTACTTTGCAATGCAGGTTATGCAACGTTTTACTTGCAATCACAAGTAGGTGGCGTTAACTTAAATAAATCTCTAAATAAATTTGGACTGAAACTAAATATGTATATTTTTTAATAATAATAAATTCAATATTTTTTCGTTACATTTCTTGCTACACCTCTATGAGTAGAAAAAGTAAATTGCGAGATACTTATTATATTCAGTAAGTGTTATACAATATGTTTTTTTAATATATATTAATATACAACTGGGTATTAAACTATGGACGTGACCAAGCCAAAAAGAGGGCAAAGGGGGGCGTGACAAAGCGTGAATCTAAGAAAAAGATTTTTTTTGTATGGTTAGAGTCGTTACGGATACTGCTACGAAATAATCAATTATGTTTTTATAAAAATAATAATTACATTTACTTTTAAAGATATTATATAATTTATGATAGAATAACATAAGCGGACAAGTTAGCATTACTTTTAAGCAAAAATAATTGCTAAACAATCTGATAGTATACAAATATTTGCAAATTAAATTCAATGGCCCTGTGGTGAAATGGATATCACGTCTGAACACGTTCGCCAGTTCAGAAGATCCAGGTTCGAGTCCTGGCAGGGCAAATCCATACTTTTTTCTAATTTAAATATATATTTACGATTTTTCTAAATAATTATAATTTTCTATTTTAATATATGTATATAGGCAACAGAGATTTACATTCAACCCTACACATCTTCAATTCAAGACCCTTTTATTTTTGTACATATAAATATTATCTGGAAATTTAAAATATTAACATAAATTATATAACAAAATTCATATAAGTATTTATATATAAGTACAAAACAAATGTATATAAAGTAGAAACAAAAGTATATGTAATATATAATATTTTTTTTAGTTATTATTAAAATATTATCTATGTTATCAAAATAGTCAACGAAATATAAATCATTATTTTTTATTTTAGTTAATTAAAAATGATAAATATTAAGGCATCCACGCTACTCTCTTGTTTACCAGATGGCGCTACCTTAGAGTGAGCTTTCATTATACGACTATTTAAAATAATGTATATTGTTGTTTTTTTAATGAAATAACCTAATGAAATTTTATTGTAATAATAATAATTTTTATTAAGCTTTTGGTAGTATTACTATCTTTAATTTATTAATAGTATCTATATATAAGTATTTATTATTTTACATGTATAATAACATTATTTCTCATTTGTATAATTGAATTAAATATATTTGAAATAACATATAATATTAGTTGTATAGGCGCTAAGCTGCATCAGACACTGATGCAGGTTAGCGCCACCTAGTTGTAAGTTTCAGTGTAGTATAAACATACGTTATAGGCAAATATATGTACGTATTATATACGTAGACTTTTTATTACGCATTCAACCTCAAGCTCTAGTTAATATTTTTAACAGAACCAAAATGTAATAATATTTATAAATAATAATATATCGTTATACATATTTTTGTTTTAATCTCTATTTTTTTACACTACGCGTCTACGAGCCTATATTTCATTTAACACAAAATATTTTTTATAGATATTAAGAAATTATTATAATTTAAAAGAAAAACAAGTTTGAAATTGAATAAAATTGTAACATTTAACAAAAACAATGAAAATTAATTCGAATGTTACACAATACGACCAAAATTGCTTCACTTATAACGTAAGGCTCCGTAGTGCAATGATTAGTGCGTCTATGAACTAAACAGAAGGCTCCAGGTTCGAGTCCTGGCGGGACCCTGTAAATATAACTACTGGCACATTTTGCTTTTTTTTATTTGAAATGATATATTTATATACATCTTTTATAATTCATCCTTTTAATTCATTTTTGGTCAATATTTTTTATTATCGTGTGAAAAGCTTACTACTATGAATAACAATATAATTAATAGTTACAATTAATATTATACATTCGTTGAAATATTTTTAAAAATGGATATCACATTTTTTTCTTGAGGGCGGAGGCGTGTTGAGTGGCAGCAAATATTTTTGTAGAATTCGCTTATGCAGCTATTTTATTGATATGTGTTAAATTTTTTATATTTTTTTTATTATAAATATACTTTAATTAAACAAAAAAAAAACAATGGGTATTTATAAAATTATAGTGTTTATTAACTTTACATGAATCACTCTATGAATTTCTTATCATTTAACATTATACATAGAAAAATTACAAAATCAACTTCATTTATATTTAATTTGTCGTGTATGTGACATTTCGCAAATTTAATATGACCACTTTCCAGTGTCCGATTAAGCTGAAATTTGAATAACGATTTAAGTTGTTATGATTACAAATAATCAATATTGTTGTTAATTCAAAATGGCCGACGTAACAAAATGGTGAATTACTATTTTTTGCACAAACCACCTAATATCAGTATCAAATGTCAGGGCTTTATTTGAAAAATACAATACACTATATAAAATATGTCTGTAAAGTTAATTTTTAAAAGGGTTTTATAATTTTTTTTTGCCTTTATTTTTATGTAGATTAAAGCATTAAAATACAGATGAAATAGTATAATTTTATTTGGCTTATTATAAAAAGACATAGTCTAATATATAACGCTGAAATTTAAAATATTTACAATATATATATATATATATATATATATGATGATATCTATAGTTATTATATTGAAATTAAAAGTTATTTGAAGTAACAGTTCTTAAAAAGTATTTTAAAGTTCAGACCATTATACGCTCTGTGAACTCTCGACCGTGTGCACCAAGCCGTTTCCATGCTAGTTAAGTTTACTAACCCGAAATATTTTCATTTATACCAAACATGCATACGCTTTATTTATTTATATTGTCTTTAATCTTTAGAGTATTAAATAGTTTTTGCTATTATTTGACATTATATGACATTTACCAGTATAAGTGATTTTAAGTTTTATTAGTATTACAAAAAAAATCAGTCATCTTTTTTTTAACAGCTTCACTCTGTATCTCGCACGCTGCAGGGTAAGCAGAGGAAATTTAGTGTTAAAATACTCCGTTTTCTACTTTCTGCCGAATTTCGGAGGCATTGCGTGTTGAGTGAACTCAACGCCGCGCTTGTCCTCGACACCAGAGCGAAGAAATGGATATATAAATTTAAGTAAATATTCCATCTTCTCGAGTGGGGATCGAACCCACAACCAGTCGGTTTTACAGTCATACTTTGTGCCCCTGTGCCACGAGTGGCCTCGTTCTTCTTAGATATTCATTTTCTTTACGGATTTTAGGGAGCAAAGTAAAGGGTTGTTGACGGGTGAAGCAATTAACGGGTGTAACCGTCTATTTTATAAAAAAAAATGTTACATGTAAATGTAGAGATGTGGAGAAAATCTAATATAAAAATGAAGCCAGTCCGGGTACAAGCGTGTGATAACAATATAAATAAGTTGTAACAAGCGTATAAGAATTTCGACTTAGCTTGATGAGAACATATGGCTGGCTTTGTTAGTCAGGGCGCTTGGACGATGTCCGGAAGAGGCGCGAAGAGGAGGTTCAAATCACGCTACGTCCAATTTTTTATACGTTTTCTTAATAAGTACATGACTGACTAAGTGTGACTTTAAATGCGACAGGTTGTGAGTTCGATTCCCATTCGAAGTAATGACATATCTATTTGCGGGATACAGTGCGAAGCCAATGTTTTTAAATATAAATATATTAGAAAGCGACTGTCAATAACGTTTTGAAAACACAAACAAATATTAATAAATTTGCAAGACAGTCAAAATTAGTCAAATAAACATATTAATTGAAAAGGAAAACTCAATATTGTTTTAATGCTAATATTCAAACGTTCAAAAAGATATTTTTCGATTGATCAGTGTAAGAAACGTCTAAGCTATAGCTAAGCGTTTGTTGAACAGAAAGACTTTTGGGCGAAGGGACGAAAGAGGGGACGCCCGGCTTTGGACTAGAGACGGGTATAATATTATTATAGATATTCGATATTTCGTCAGTAATATATTTGGAAATCAATGAAATAAGTGTTCCAATGTATGTTTTGTGAATATTAATTGATCCTGATGATATATATTTTATACTCGCCTGGTTTAGACGAGTGTTGTAACCTTAAATCGGTTTTTGTTATGTTTTTTTTTTTTAATTTTGAATGTACAGCATGCATTTTTAACAACAGTTTGATTTTGATACTATCTTAGTTCAGTTTGTAATTCTGATTGTAGATATATATGGTTGTTTTATTTCGATTTCGCATTATTTTTCCAAAAGGAAAATAACAGCTTTAAAATAACTGTAGAATGGAGAATAAAGCGTAACAACTTACTTAACACTGCATTCTCTTTGACTAACCTGCTATATATTAGACATGTGGAACGGTACATATAACAGATTTAAAAACTGCATGGAATACGTTAAAAATATATATCATTATAATACTCTATAAACAATAAATTTTATAATTTAATATGCGTTTACAAACAACAATAATAATAATAATAATAACAATATGAAATTAGACCCATTACAGCGGCAGTAGGGGCAAGGTGTCGGTGTGGCTATAAAACCGCGTACGTCACTATACGGTGGAAGTTTAGCCGGCGAGACCGTGCCAAGTCAGTCTGTACGCGCACCGCTTAGGGGCGAAACGCTTCGCCTGTTCGCTTCGAACTACGAAACTTCGCGGGCCCTCAATAAACAAAAACCTCTTTTATCTTTTCTCAGAGGTCGGATGTAAAATTATTTCGTGTTTCGCCAAATATGACTGAAAACAGCTTTTCTATAGGTGAATAATAGGTAAGTTGTAATTTTTTTTTTCGAGCGATGTAAAACTTTTTACTTGCGACTGTTGAGCACCTTATTAATATGTAGTAATTTGTACACAACGATATATGACTGGACAGCTTTCCCGCCAGTCGGAATATGTGTTTCGTACTTTGATTATACTGTTTAATTTATTTATGAATACCGTTTGTGGTTACAGAAACATTTGTTTTGTTTTCATTCCTTTAAATGTTTTTTTTTTGGGGAAGGTGTAAGCTCAGCGACCTAAATCTACCGCTACGAATGCTTTGCGAGTTTTATTTCTTTTCATTTCGTCTCAGTGTTGTATTTAGATGAAATGAAGAAAAAATGTACTTTTAGAATTTAATGATTTGATTACTAAAGTTTTTTTATTATTTATTTGTGTATAATTTATATTATTCGAGTCTATTTAAGAGATTTAAAAAAAGAAGTCACTCGTAGCACAGGGGCATAAGCATGTGACTGTAAATGCGTCATTTTGTGAGTTCGATTCTCGCTCGAGTAAATAAGTTGATTCAGCGCGGAGTTGTGCTCCGCCACTCAATACGACATACCTCAAGAATGTGGCGATAAGTGGGGAATGAGAGTGTATCAATCGAAACGGAGTGTCTTGACACTAGGTTCCCTCGTTCTCTCTGCCTACCCTGCTCTGCACGAGATACAGCGTAACTTTAAAAAAAATGCCTTAAATATTTGAGAAAATAGTAAAATAAAGCAAGAAGATATTTTAAGTAGAGATAATTTACTAATACATAACAATTAATGTTACAACTCTCTATTTATAAATACAAAAAAAATATTGATGTAGAATTATTATTTATGAAAATTTTCATTTCTTTGCTCTGATACCAAGGCAAATTCGCGGCGCGGCGTTGATTTTCGCGACTCAAGACACAATGCCTCAAAAATTCGGCTGAGAGTAGGTTCCACCTACCTACCTTGCTTTTTCCAGGATACAACGTGAAAATAAAAATATGGAGGTGTATTCTAATCCAACATGATTTCATTTTATTAGACATAACAAAATATTGCAACTTCGGCAATACACAATACAGTTTTTATATATGTATATGTTTTATATAATATGTTATTTATTGCAAACATACTAATATATAATTAAAAAGAATAATTCCACACATACACTACTGCTATTACTTACTTCTTTTTGAATTACAATTTTCACAATAACAATTTTAATGTACCAGAAGATGTATATTTTTAACATAAAAATACGTGGAATCTATTTCGTCGATGTTTAATATATTTATTGTAACGAATTATAGTATTGAATAGTAGAAAATTATGTAAACGAAATATTATCGTCGCAACGCGCAAAACCCGCGTATAAAAATAACGTATCACAATATAATCAGAAGCGATCCTTATGCCTAATTTGCGACTAAATTCACAAGAAATCAATATAAATTAAGGAAAATTAGAGGTATATACAAACATTCAATAGATTTTTTTTATTCAATTGATATCAACTTCAGAAAAAAATATATTAATGAAAATATCCAATGTATATTTTGATCCCTGATGCTTCAGATTTTCACTTTTTACCACATAGTGTGGTAGGAAGCGAGAAATTATAATAACGATATCAGTCTCCACTTTCCGTCTAAATTTGAGGCAACGAGTTCCAACTTAGCAAGAAGTTGCGGAACTCAACGCTGCGTTTGGTCTTGGAGTAGAACAGGGCGTCTGTGCCACTGTGCTACATTTATATTTTCATAAAGCTATACAAAAAAGTTATTTCATCAAAGTTTACGTACTTTATAGAAAATATTGCAAAAACTCCATTTTTAGCTGAAAATAAATACCAATGTCCGTTGTATACACGGCGAGCTAACGACCTAAAAACATGCCAACTTTAACAAAGAATTTCGTAGACACTACGTATATACGAACTCATATTTCTAAACATTAGTAATGTGGAGTTTTAAATATTACCTTTGATTATTATAGTAGATTAATATAGAGTGTATTATATTTGCTTTAATATATTAGTATAAAGGCAAAGATAAGGTATCTCCTGATCTGTTTTCTGTAGCACTAGAATTCCTGTCAAAGTGAATATTGAACTAATTGTTCAATTTTTGTAATATTTTAAAAGTTTTATTCCACACGTAGGTAATAAGGTAGTGACGTATCAATAACAACACTTCTATAAAACTATATATATGTTTAAACATTTTTAAAGTGTTATTCCACACTTAGGAAAGAAAAATACTTATTTAGAAAACGTATAAAAATTTGAACGCAGCGGGACTCGAACCCGCGCCTCCTGGAAACCGACCAGGAACTATATATATATTGTATTTTTATTTAAAATTAAAATCAATAATTAAGAAATAAAGAATAATGATAAATTATATATATATATATTAACAAATCATAAGCAAAATATAAATTACATAATAGTTATATTATAAAAAGTAAATAGTTACGTAAGATATTCCCGATACTAGTTAATTTACCTTTCAGAAATATAGCTTCGCGTTTACCGTGAATTTATGTTGAAATACATGGTAATGGTAATTTAATTTATTTCCTTCAGGACCCCATTCCCTGACCCAATGTCCCCGAAATGAAAATAACCAGCGGGAGGCTACTATCAAATATATTACTCTCAATTTGACGAATAACACTGATAAGTCATTCAAACTAAATGTTTTGTACTTAAATTATATTTAAATAGAAGATTTGCTAACAATTTATGTTGTATTGAGATGTTATTTTTGCTTTACTTTATATTAATATGTAAAGTAAAGCAAAAATAAGATATTTAATTTATAAAAAACTATACATTCTATATAGATATATATATACAATATACATCCTATTTTACTAAAGAATGTATGATGCGAATGGATTTTTGCATTTTCATTAACCCAATTACAATAGTGTATAGCTCAAATGGAGCTAAGAGCTCAGATTTTTTCAAAGTAGATAATAAAATTTCAAAGTAACGCGCGGGTCGAGGTTATTTTTCACAAAACAGACTTATAAGCGATTGTATATTTTATTTTTATTATTAAATAAAACACAAAATGTAAGACTTAAAATCATTTCAAAATTCTGTGGAGATCTATATATTAGTTTTGGTGAATGGTGAAAAATCCTTATCGTTGAATAAAAATGACTATTATAATCGAATATAGACCGCAAGCTTCAGTTTTTTACGTTAACGTAGAAATCTCGCGACAAAGCTTAAAAAACTTGAAATGCCCTCATCTTTTACATCCAATAGTTTTAGTTTGTCTGTCAGTCAGAGTGTGGAAGAAAGTTGGTAAAACCATAAAACCTAGCATATAAGCTAAAAGCTTATATAATGTATCAGCTATTCGTATTTAATAATAATATTTAAACTCAAAGAAAAACACAGCGGATATAGAGAACGAATTGTTTTAACACCAGGTTCCCTCTGCCTACCCTGCCGTGTGCGGGATACAGCGTAAAGCTGATTTGTTATAATCAAACTCAGACAAATGTATACAAACATTTGTTTTTGTATACCACAATGGTATCTCTAAAAATAATCTCTAAAAAACCATTTACTAAATAAAAACTTAAATAAAAAACACATATCTTTATATATATATAAAGATATGTGTTTTATATATATATATATATATATATATATATATATATATATATATATATATATCTTTTAACAAAACCAATCCATCACTGCGTTCCGTTTATTGTTCACGAATAAATGATAAGGGTCGATCGGTAATATATATTTTCTCCTGTATCTTCTATACAGTTTCTGAACACTTAAATTGAGAAATAAACAATACAATACAATTTACATAGGCCAGGTTCCCTCTGCTTACTTATGTGAATCTTGTACATAGCAGGGTAAGCATAGGGAACCTGGGAACCTAGTGTTAAGACACTCTCCATAACTGTTAGTATTTTTTTAATGTAAATAATATAGAGTCCCAGAGAAGGACATTTATTTATAAAATTATATTTTTTTTTTATTAAAATAATATTATTTTCATCTAACAAGACAGTGAACTTTAATTAAATGAGACCAAGTTTTTACATTAATATAGAGATCACTGACTTTAGTTAAAGAGAGCAGTTTAAACTATAACTTGAAATGTAAGTATAAGTTTTACACTTTGGCTACGTTACATACAGACTTAGTAATATTATAAATGTTTAGTATAAGATAATTTTCTTAGGGTGTGTTTAAGTAATATTTATTATACACATCTCTGAATGTAGTCAGAATAATATTTTCTATTTATTTTTTCATCGATCTATCTTTTTTTTATAGATTATTTTTTTTTCTCTATATTCACGATGTTCCGCAGTATAGCAGAGTAGCAAAGGGAATATGCGAACCTAGTGTTAAGAATTCTTGAGGTAGTGCATGTTTAGTTGGTGAAACTCATCGCCGCGCTTTGCCTCATTAACGGAAGAACAAAAATATTCCATTACCCCGAGTGAAAAACGCTTATGCGACTCACCACTGAGCCACGACGGCCTCTAGTTAGACCTAATCTTTTGATGTATATATCTATTGTATTATATAGCTTTTATAATTCGAATTATATTCATTCAACGGAAAGTTTAGACACTAGGTTCCTTCTGCCTACCCTACTTCGTGCCGATACAGGATGAAGCTGCTTTGATTTGATATTTGATTTAAGTAATAAAATTATATAATTTAGGCCACAAACCTAATAATTTACGTTTACAAGGACAAAGCTATACAATTAAATCACTAAGTAATTGGACGTGACATAATGTATATATATCGTAATGATTAGCATAATGCATTGTCATGAATCAGAAGTGCCTTATTACATTTAAGATTAATATGCATAATTTTGTTACAAGGCTAGTCGTGGCGCAGGGGCACAAAGTGTGACTGTAAAATCGACTGGTTGTGGGTTCGATCCCCACTCGAGGAGATGAAATATTTATTTACTTCCCTCTGCCTACCCTATTGTGTGCGGGATACATCGTGAAGCTGATTTTTATTACTATCTTTGGCTTCGAGTTCCAGTTGCGGGAATTATGTTGAGTTCCGCCACTCAACACACGATGCCTCGTAAATTCTACGGAAAGTGGCGAACGGAGTGCACTACGTTCCTTCTACATAGCTTATTATAAACGGGATACAGCGTGAAATTGACAAAAAAAACCTAGCTTACACACGCAGCTTTACCCTTGTGGTCAAATAAATATAAACAAATATGACACATAACTTTTTCTAAGTACGTAGTTACTGACCATAGGCACAGCGGGTTACACAGGACACGACAAGTGTGAATTTATATAGCTATGTTAGTTTCTGAGATTAGAGCCTACAAATAAACAAGTTCTTTAGCTTTTTAAAATTTGTATAGATGTATTTTTGTATAGATACATGTCCAACTATAATACTCTTTTTGCTAATCAACTATAGTTATGTTCTGTTTCTGATTTTATGGCTTTTAGGCGTGCCAGTTGAGTACATTTTATTACTTCAATATCACGAAGAATGGAGAAGACACTATGAAGAGTGGTCAGTTAAATATAAAGGGACTACTGTTTAGACCGTATAAAAAAGGTTTAATTAGAAAAAAAAATCAAATATATAAATAAATATTATTTAAAACTCGGATGGTTGTCGCTCAATGCTTAGTTTCGTTAAAAATGCTTTGGAAGACTCTTTCTCTCAATATTTTTTTTAAATAATACACAACAACATGTTTATATTGTGTCAATTTAAGTTTTTTATAAGTACTAATCCAAAATTATAAAATATTATGAAGTTTTAGGTATACTACAAATAAATAAAGATAAAATTGGTATTGTAAGTCTTCACTTTGTCCAAAACTGTATCGTCTGTGTCTCATAACTGTATCGGTGTAAGTACATGAAAAGTACTCTATAGGTTTTGGTTACGAGGCGAATTTCATACAAAATGTTGCTTTTATCTTTTGATCGTGTTGGTTTAGAAGCTTGATTTTTTCGACCGTAGACCTTATGAGATTTGATATTACTTTAAGCTTGACGTTACCTTTCTTTCATCATTTCGATCTTTTTCGTTATCTCGATCTCGAGATAAATGATCTTGACAGACGAACGACAAAGTGTTCTATGAGGGTCCCGTTTTTTCCTTTAAAGGTAAGGAATTTTAAAATATTGACCAACATCACTAGATGGTAATTTCGTTAATATTTTAAATCGAAAACTAAAATATTGACGAAATTACCCATTACTGTAATGATCAACGGCTGTCGAGAATCCTTTTCAGAACATCTTCACTCGCAATGGTAAAGCAATAGCAGTTTTACTCGTATTTGCTCAATCTAATATGCACAAAGTACCACTTAAAAAATTAAACTTATTATTTTTGCATTAGTAGCAGGATAAGCAGAGCCTAGTGCGACATTTAAAATTTCTGTTCCCCACTTTCTGTCGAATTTTGGAAGCATAGCGCGTTGAGTGGCAGAACTCAACGCCGCGCTTTGCCTCGACACCAGAGCGAAGAATTGGAAATATAAATTTAAGTAAATATTTAATCGCACCCACAACCAGTCAGTTTAACAGTCACACTTCGTGCCGCTCTGCTACGACTGGCCTCAATTAAAAAAATAAAATATAAAAAAAAAAATTCTCTCAAGTAGGAATCGAACACACAATTCTCGACTTTACAATCGCATGCCTGTGCCGGCCGTCAATAAAAATACGTATTCAATGAAATATTTTCTAAGTTCTCAATGTAAAAGATAAAACGTGTTGGAGATATATTAGCTTGAATTGATAGGACGAACGTGTTTTAATCCATTGACCTTTACTTTTTTACTTTTCACATTAATGTGTAATTTAAGCTTGAGTAAAATTATATTGAAGTTAAATTAAATTTTTCTACTCGAGCTTGATATAAAAAAGAATATAAAATAAAATAAGTTTTAATTTTACTCGATTGTATATGATATACATTTATATTTGATATGAAATTTTGCTATGAAGTTGCTATACATATGTATGTATATTAATTTCTATAGACGGTATATATCCATAGATATACTCATTTTAGGCCTTATGATCATTGAAATGTTACTAATTTCATCACCACATAATCATCATAGATATCTACGTAGAATCAATATGATGAGTATATTTCTAAAAATAATCGTATTAAAACACGTGCCAGCGTGTCCAGCCAAGTTAAAAAGCTGGAAACGCATAATATGTATTTTACAACAACCATTTTAAGCTACTTTTGAACTCTTCAAAACACGTAAACCAATTAGTCTACAAAAAATAGCCAAGTTAAATATACAGCTGATATTTTACCCCAAGTGAACTTAGCAAACTTGGCTCTCATTATACATTTATGACTTTAATGGGATGTTATTGGAACTTAAATACACTAAGTATTTAAGTTTCAATATTTATAAATATTATAATTTAAATTAAAATTATATTACAATAAATATTACAGTTTTTTTTACAAATTAAATTAAATTGGTTATTATAATGTAACCATAGGATTATTATACGTTTTCACATACCTTGCTATCTAGCTTAGTCTACATACGACTAATCCAGGTTAATTGCATCTGAGAAATGCAAATATGAATACGTATAAATAGAACACAGTTAAATATGATAGACAAATCTCAACCAACTATTTTGGGTATAGTAAGATGTGAGGCCAGTCGTAATGCAGAGGCACAAATGAGCGACTGCAAACGTGGTTGGGAGTTGGGTAGGTTGTGAGGTTCAATGCCTTATGGATCCGCCGGAAAATGGGGAACGCAAGTGTCTTAGTGGGAACAGAGAGCCTTATCACTACGTTCGGAGGTTCCATCCATCTACCCTACTATGTGCGGGATTCATCGTAAATCTAAAAAAAAGCTAAATAAAATGTTTATTCAAATGTAGGATATTATTTAAATGTAGGATATATTGACATTTTACACCAACCTAGCATTACCGATACCTATATATTTATACGTACATACAGCTACGATATCACAAAACACCATAATTCGCGTTCAAAAACATACCGATTTATATTAGAAATTTATACTCCGGTCACATTTCCTTAGAATTTGTACTATTATTGACATTGTATAAACATCACTGTATTTATTAAAGCCACGAAAACATATTTGCAAGTGGTCCCTGACCTAACGTGAATAACTCTCGATAGTCGTAAGCGAACGCGTAAATATTTGTTCACCAAATTGAATAGTTTCGACGACAATTCCGGAATATCGTTTCTAGTAACAGTTCGAGATTAGCTGCTTTCCCGATAGCTGCCATTTGTTGAATGTTTTCGATATATACCTTTTAATTAGGCCATTTTCTAAGAGACGACGATATTTTTATTAAAAGTATAAGGGATGATTCTTTTGAATTTAAATGTAAATAAATATAACCTTCAAATATTTTCATTGTTTTGGTTCTATTGTTAAATATCTTGAATATCAGCTTCACGCTGTATCCCGCACACAGCAGGGTAAGCAGAGGGAACCTAGTGTTAAGACACTCCGTTCCTAGACTAGGCTTTCCGCTCAGTTCTGGAGGCATTGCGTGTTGAATGGCAGAACACAGCACCGCGCATTGAACTCTCCGGGACGTTTGTGTGTGATCTTTCTGAAGGTACTTGTTACGCTTGTTTATATTAAGATTGTATTAGAATAGTGATTCGTGATGTTGATTGATTTGTGAGATCAATATAAGTCGTTGAAACGAACGCACTACCGCTATGTTAAATAAACGCACGGCACACACCCCACAGTGGTGTTTCGAACCGTAGGCGGACACTACTACATACACCAGAGTTCCAGGACATAAAATAGCACCACACACCCGTATGAGACAGGTGGACACTACTACATACACCGGAGCTGGGACATAAAATAGCACCACACACCTACTAATCGTATACCAAGTCGTAGAAGTGGTATACAATATATCAATGACCAACGCCATACAAGCATAGCTTACGTATCGCGAGCGTACTGCGAGATGGCATCAGCCACGACATAGTTAATGTCGCTATAACAGATCGCATAAGCCCATCACGTCAGCCTTCGCGACGTCAAGCAACATTCAATATTATAATAATGTTCAAAGATCACTTTGAACCACAATATGTGTCGCTCCTACACATATATTGCCTTTATAATAAATTCGGTCCTAAAAGATCGTGCCATTATAGGCTTCGAATTATTATAGTATTGTTATAGTATATATTTATAATATACTTGGTACGAGTCTTTATGTGCATCATATTTATTAGTACCGTAGTACTTAAGAGTTCGACTCGACCGCTGCCTTCCAGCATCACCACCACCTATATAGACGGTCGCGACACTCGGGACGACAATACACGAACGCGTCTCGATTCATATATTATTAAAAATATATAGTTTGTATTATTCATATTTAACTATGTTATTTATGTATATTGCCATGCATATTTTATTTTATTTATTTATTTATTTTTACACAATGTGCAATTTTATAAAATTCAAAAAAAATATTATAAAAATTATATTATCGGTATCCACAAATTTAAATCGTAATTTTATTAATTAATACTTATAACTTGATCCTAATTAATGACAGAATAATAAAAAGTGACAAAAACTATGTCGCTGAGCACAACGTTTATAATATAAAAAAAATATAATTTTATAATATTAAATTAATACAATTCAACCGACGAAATTCAAACGTATTTCAGAATTTACTAAAGACAATAATTGGACATAATAGAGTAAAAAAATTTTTTTACACTATTATGTCCAATATTTCTATTTTTATAATAAGATAATATTATAATAAATTTAAATATTATTTTCTGTACTATCAGCGTATTACTTCCATAAATTCAAATGTTTATTTTATAAATTAATATAGTAACTCCATCAACCGTGACGTGTAAGACAACTTTTTTTTGACATGTTTACCTTTTATCTCATGCCTTCGTGAATATGATATAAAGTCTTAACTAAAATTACACACATACCAACTAACACAGCAAGTCAACTAAAAACTTGTAATAACAAAAATACACAAACATTTTTTACCTAAGTGGATAACAGTAGACCTGACAGTTCTGGGTTCGATTTTAATTTTAATAAACGTTACTTAAAAAATATATTTCCGGTAGGCTGATACAAAGCATGGCGTAAGATATATAAGATACATATTGTATCTAATATAGGCGGGAAACGGAGCACAGAATATTTTAATAATAGATTTTCAATGCTTATAAAAACTACTTATGTCTATGTTGATGCCGTCGTGACTTCGTGACTGTTGTGAGTTCGATCCCCACTCGATTTAATTATTATTACTTAATATATTCATTTCTTTGCTCTGGCACCATAGTTTTGGGTTTTTCTGCATTTTACAGCAGCACGATCGGCTCCGCCACTCAACACGCAATACCATGAAAAATTCAGTCAAAACTCCCTGCCTACCCTGCTATGTGCGGAATACGCGATGAAGCTGATTATTGATTTTATTAAACTTGTGTCTAAATTTTAATATAAATTATTGTAATGTAATTCAAAGGATAATCCATATACTATAAAGAAAAGGAAAAAACCCCTTTAATAAAATAACGACGAACTGAACACAATGAAGTCAATTTTGTTAAAAGGAACGATACCGCGACCTATTTAAACAGCTTATGTTGCTCTTGAATAAATTGTATCAGATAGATTTGTAGAGTTACTATATTATTCTTTGGTTAAGTTAATGAATAAGATATTTTCCTAAATAATTTACATTTACGCTGTATTACTAAATACAGCCAGTACATATAGCCAGCGGGAACCTAGTGGTAAGACACTCCATTCCCCACTTTCCACTAAATGTCAGTCCACCGAATGGAAATAGAACCCACAACCGGCGCGTAACTTTCTGTACCACTAGGGCCTCCAAAAAAAATCTACTTTTAAATAAACACAATCCATCGTTATACAACATATATTTCCAAAGCTGAACAACCCTATTTCAAGCTGTCGACGCCCGAACTTCGTACGCGATGTAATTACCCATACTGATTACTTTACGCTGTATTCTGTGTATGGCAATTTTTCAATCTCTGGATGTAAACGTCAGACGTGAAACGAAAAGCTAAGTAAATGGGCTGCAATGTAAAGCTGCCAGCATTTTTTAAAGATATTTTAAATTGTAGCTATATATGTTAACTTACTATATTTACCGATGATAATATACTGTGTTTAACTTGTCTGTTATAGGCCATAGCAAGTTGGCTATGGCAGCATTGTTCTTTGATAGACAGCCATGGTTGTAAATAAATTTATAAGAGGCGCTACTTTATTTATTTAAGGTGAATTACCTCTGGGCTGGAGCAATGAAGGGCCCCTTAAGCCTAGTCCAAGTTCAAAATTATTAATATTTGCATTTGACAGTATCAAAGATACTGGAGAAAGGTCACGTAAAAGCATGAGGACCCCCTGAGGGCATGTATGAAGAGGTTGGTGATAGTGGATGACGTGAAAGAGGTATGTAGAGACCGTAGCGTATTCGTTTTATATGTGGATATCTTCTTTGTTAAAAACTGTAAAAGAAATTACATAACATCTTTATTTCTTTTTTTTTCAAGCATTTTTGGTCATCGATTACACTAGATAATATAGTAACAAAGTCTAGAACTTCTAGAGCACCTTGATAATAATTGAGTGTACCTTACTTCGAAGCTATTTCATTTTTCCATAATGCTTATATACGCTTAGCATAAATATAAGTAGAATGCGCCAACATCTCATGAAATTTAAATTAAAATCACATCCACGCTGATACATTCCATACATGTATTTAAAAAAACAGCTTCACAACAGCCTGAAGCTGTTTTATGATTATTTTTTTTGTTTTTTTACTATATCCTGCTAGATCCGGGATCTGTATCCCGCACACAATAGAGAACAGTGTAGTGTTAAGATACTCCGTTCTCCTTTATGTATTCTCTGTAATAGTAAGTTAGAACTTTTACAAATTAGGTTTAAGATAATACTCACTATACTAATAAATTTCATCTTAATTGCATATCCTAAAGGGAACCTTTAAAAAAATATCTCATATATATATATATTTTTAAAGGTTCTCTTTAAGCCGTTTCATTTAAATCCGCCCAGTAGTTTTTGCTTGAATCACGAACAGACGAGAACAGAGAGAAAGACAGACAGGAATTACAAAAAAAAAAAAAATTACCTTTTACTAGTAAAGTCCTCAAGAAGTTTTTAGTTTATATTCAATATACAGATTTTACCCCCTATACAGTTTTAAAAATAAAACCAGCTTCACGCTGTATCCCGCACTCAGCAGCGTGGGTAGGCAGAGGGAAACTAGTAAAATATAGAAAAAATATTAACAGTTTTCTAACTTTTTATATATATATACCTATCTATATATCTGTAGAGATAATGATAAAACATAGATATACCGTTAACTTTAGGCGATATTTTTTTCCCATCTAATAGCCATTCATCTAATATGCACGTATATATATCTAGTATGCTGGTATTATATAATACGAATTTTTGACGACGCTTTAAGGAGGAGGTATAAGAAGTGGATCTCAAGATATAAGTACATTTTTTATTTTTTAATACCTAACGATTGTGTTTAATAAAATATGTATGAAAATAAAAAAAATATCACATATTAATAAAAATATGCTTTTAAGTTCGTAATTCGTAATTCTTATGCATGATATATTTCTCATATTTTTTTATTTCGTAATTTTTATATAAGATATGTTTATCATAACCAACGTTATATTTTTTCTACATAGGATATAACTATATTAATATATACCTTTTAGTATAATTATCTATCGCCGCGTAGATTAATCATCAGATCATCATTACAGTTAAAAAAAACAGTTTTCTTTAAACCTCGCCTGGCACATTTTTAACTTTCCTGACTTAAAGGGAAAAAGTCGCAGCTATTTATAATATTTATGGTTTGGATGCGTCTACGAATGATTCCTTTATACCTTCATTATTCCCATTTGGATTGACATCACCCTACTTAGGCGCGTGGTTTTGAAAGTAGGTCAATCGCGTAACCATAGATTTTGTGATTTGCTCAGGGACTAAAAACCACGTGTCGTGTCGTGTAATAAATTTTGAAATGTAGATGAAATATTTATTTAAATTTATATTTTCATTTCTTCGCTCTGGTGTCGAGACAAAGACGGCGTTGAGTTCCGCCACACAACACACAATGCCTCCAGAGTTCAGGGGAAAGTGGGGAGCCGAGTGTCTCAAGTCTAGGCTCCTTCCACCTACCCTGCTACATGCGGGATACAGGGTCAACCCTAGAGACTCGCATAATCTGTAATTTATAAGACATATCAATACAATGCTTTAGAAAAAGTTGGTCAACATGATGAGCACTTTCTGTTGACATTAAAAAGAAGGGTTCTAATGTCAAACCCAGCTCGACTATATGAGATATAATGAACCGTCCTAAAATAAATTGTTTTACGTAATAAGCACTTTCTCTTGACATTATTTTTTTACTAACATAATTATTTCTTTTTTTTACTAAAAATGATGCAAAACTAGAGGGATTGAGAGCTTCCGTGCGTCCGTAAAGCTATGCAAAAATTACCTGTGACAAAACTCTTCTCCTTAAAAAGTTCTAAATAAATGTTCATAACAGCAAATATCTATCTCCCAAGGATAGCCGATATTTACTGTAGTAAATAATTTAATAGAAAAAAAGGACTTAAAGAAGTATTTTCAACGATTCAGTATTACAATATATCTAATTAATACATTTAGATATTATGTCCGTTTTCTGTAAATCATAATTATCTTTTTTTAGCTTCATGTTGTATACCGAGAGTAGGTAGAGGGAACCTAGTGCTAAGACACTCCGTTTCCTATTTTCCGCCGTATTCTGGAGGCGTTATGTATTGGCATTGATACAATTTATTTATGTTGTTAGCATCTCTGGAGGGAGGTTTTTACAAAAACGAAAAAAATATATAAAGGGTCCCTTAAAATGTAACATATTGTATATGCAACTAAGTACTCTTAAACCTAATTTGTAAAAGCTCTAACTTTTATTATAAAGACGATTGATTTAAAACATTGAAACCAATTAAAGTAAAATGTTCTGTTTTTATTTACGAGATACTTTTTGAAATAACACTAAATGTACTCGTACTCTACGTAAACATATTACTTACTAATTTAAAACTTAATGTTTCTAATTTTCGAACTTGAGAAGCAGAAGGATGAATGAAGAGGCATGCAATTACATGGACAGCTCGACTCAACACGCAATGCGTAAGGTATTCGGCGGAAAGTGGGGAGCGGAGTGTCTTAACTCTAGGTTTCCTATACCTTACCCTGCCGCGGGCGAGAGATACAGCTTGAAGTTAATATAGATAAAGAAAGTCCATTTATATGCATAAAGCTAAAATCATGTGGGAGCTACCAATTCCAACTACTGTAAAAATAACACACAATGGACCAGATTTAATTTATATTGAAAAAAACAAACAATAAGACTTATTTAATATTTAAGATGTTAAGTATAGTGACAATAATTCTTTTTTAACTGTCTAAAGCATACATAGGCAAAGAGAACCTAATGTCAAAATACTCGTGGCGCAGGAGCACAAGTGTGACTATAAACGCGACGGTTGCAGGTACGATTCCCATTCAGGGTAATGAGATATTTAATATTTTCATTTACTTGCTCTGGCAAAGCGCGGCGTTGAATACCGCCACTCAACACGCATTGCCTCGAGAAGGCGGAAAGCGGAGTACGGAAATGTTTTAATGGGAATGGAGTGTCTTAACGCTATGTTCCCTCTGCCTACCGTGCTATTTGCAAGATATAGCGTATGATGAAAAAAAGATAGAGAAAAAAACTCAATGTCATACTTTATATCACTAGGGCGGGCCATTATAAACTCCCACACCACTTCCCACTGCATCACGATGACTTCAAGCAACGAATGATTCGTTATTTATACTCTGAATAAATCTTGTATGTAAAAAGTGTAAGAAATAAAAATCATTTCCATTTGACTGATAATATAATGTATATTATGTACTATCAAAGAATTCTGTATTATAAGGATGAGCGAGTTCAGGAAGTAAACCCGTACCTTTTTCGTTTGTTAAATTTCTTTAGAGATTTTTTTTCGATATGAATAAGAATTGAAGATAAATAATCCCCAACATATTTCGGTTTATTTTAGTTTTTTTTTTCTTATCAATATAAACTAAAAAGTAGAATAATGCTTTTCATATTAAAATAATAATTGTGGTGCAGAGGCACAAATGCGCGACTGCGACGCGACTGTAAGCGACGCGACTGTAACATGTTGTGACTTCGATTTCCACTCGAGAGAACGAAATATATAATATAGGGGAGAGTAACCCATATTGGACCACTTTCGACATAATGGCATAAATCACAAGATCCTTCGAAGGTATAAAAATGCGACAAGACTTTGGAAGTACCTTGTTTCTTTAGCTATATAATATCATTTCGTTGATATTGTAACCTAATGGTAACATATAAATAACAGGAAATTTTTAAAGGTTGTCATTTGGTCGAAATTACGCAACCGGTACCATAAATTGAACCACCAGGTCCCTAAATTGGACCAAATCTTAAATTATAGGAATAATTAGGAATTAAGTAAAGGAAAGTTATAATTACGAAGCAATATTATTAATATTTATTATTTAAACATTACCAACACTTTATTTAGAAACATTTTTACGTTATTCAGTCTTGAAAATATTTCTAAAACAATAAAATATATGAAGTCAATTATTAACAAAAATACTTAACTTTTTATCAAATCTTTAAATTATTCAAACGAAATTGATGTCTTATAAAAATCAATAATAACACCTCTTAATGTTGCAACAATATCTATGGCTTTCGATAATAACATCAGAATCATCTGCATATATTGGACCTGTACAATTAAGGAACTCGAGGGTTTTTTTTTTATGGAAAAGACAAGGCAAACGAGCGTTCGGGTCACCTGATGTACGTGGTGATTACCGCCGCCCACAACCCCGTGCAGCACCAGAGGAGCCGCAGGTGCGTTGCCTGCCTCTAAGGTCGGTTGGTGGGTGGTCCAATATACAGACCTTGGTACTACGGTTCGCCACAAAAAAATTAATCATAATCTCTAAAGATTTGTATTATTTTACTAGCACATTAAACACTATAAAATGTGTTTTCTTAAGTAATATTTTACGAAATTGTAACTTACCTTCACGTTCAAGAATATCCTTAGCCAATTAGCTCAAAACTAATACCAGTACACTACAAAAATAATTTATAAGCGTCACGTCTATGATGCGTGTTTGACGTCAATACAAAATGGCGGAGTGTTAGTGGCACTACCGTCGCATATTATGGTGTTGCCAGAAAAATAAAATGAAGTTAATTGACTGAGATATAGCATCGGTCCAATTTAAGCGCCGGTACAATATTGGTTACTCTCCCCTACATATTTTTTTATACTTCAATTTTGCACTGGTAATGAAGCAAAGCGTGGCATTGAGCTCCACTACTCAACACACAATGCTTCCAGAATACGGCGTATTAATAGGGACGGATTGTCTTTACACTAGATTCCCGGGTTCCCTCTGCTTACCCCGCTATGTGCGGGATCCTAAGTGAAGCTAATAAATAATATTACGAGTTCTTATACATAAAAAATAATAATTATGAACAACAAATAATCGTATTTATTATAAGTAAACTTGTGCCTAAAAAGATTATCCTACTTGAACTTTCGTTAGAATTACTTTTAAAAGTTACATAATTAAATTTAATTCGCGAACAATTTAATTTGTCTTTCGCCTTGTGTCGCCGTGGTCACGTCCCTTTTAAATAAGTTCCACCGGCGTGTTGGAAGTTGTGCTTTTTACCTCTCATGTAGGTACAAAGTATAAACGATACTGTAACTTTATAGAATTTACGTCTACATAATACAATTTGAAAGGAATAAAATAGTTTGTAAAGCCTTATAGTGGATATAGAAAACATTTAAAAAAAAAGAGACATTAGACTTTAGACTTTAAAAAAAAAGAGGGTATAATTCGTCGGAATCTTTTTTTTACATGTATATAAATTGCATTCTTCTAGATCTAAACCCAATAAAAGATAAGAATCTGAATAAAATAACTAACTGACTCATTAGAAAGTTTTAACAACCAGTTAACTATTCCTTTATGCTCGTTTATTATTGACAATACTATCTTTAAACAAAAGTAAGAGAGTATTCATATTACAAAGTTATAATACAATGAAACAAGTTACCAACAATATTATAGAAATACTTGTTCTATTATAATATTCTATTTCATTAAATGTTTTCCACAAAATTCTTGGTTAATGAACAAATTGCCATATATAAAATTTGATTTTACTTAAATTATAAAGAAATAATTGGAGGGCAGCCGTGGCGCAGTGGCATTAGACTGGTTGTGGGTTCGTTTCCCACTCGGGGAGATGAAATATTTTATATTTTAAATTTCTTCACTGCTGTTTAGAGGCAAAGCGCGATGTTGAATTGATAGTTTGTTGATGGGGAGTGTCTTAAGAATAGGTTCCCTCTGCCTACCCTGCTACATGGGAGATATAGCGTGAAGCTAAAAAAAAACTATTTTCCAAAAATCAATTCTTTACTCATTTAGAAAACGTATAAAAAATTGAACGTAGCGGGACTCAAACCCGCGCCTCCTGGAAACCGACCAGGTCGGTCAGGTCATGTGGTCGGTTTCCAGGAGGCGCGGGTTCGAGTCCCGCTACGTTCAAATTTTTATACGTTTTCTAAATAAGTATTTTTCTTTCCTAAGTGTGGAATAACACTTTAAAATTGTTTAAAAAAATATCAATTCTTTGATTTTAATATGTTTTATGTTAATATAATGTTTAGGTGTATAAAAATTTTACGTTATTATTTCCAAAGGTAGGCACTTGTAAGTAGAATGAAACAATCTTGTTTTATGTATTTGCTCTTCCTTCATCCGATTTCTATGAAACTTTAATGAGTTCAGTGAGATATGTATGTATTAAGGTGATATTGCTGAAATTCGGTTCCATTGGAACTACTATTCAATATTTATTCGAACGTGTCGCGTAATCTATTTTACTATAGACTTTTTGAATTAGTTATAAAAATAATAAGTGATCTTTTTTGTTTGTCAATAGATCAGTAAATTTGTAAAAAAATAGGTTTAATAAATAGTAAATCTATTATATTTTAAATTTACCAAAGAAAACTTTAACTATACGTTTGGATAGCAATTAAAATACTTGTTAGAAAACGTATAAAATTTTTACGTAAACGTATGGCTTAGTGGTCAGAGCCCTTGGACGGCCAAGAGGTGCGGGTTCAAATCCCGCTACGTTCAAATAGAAAGTATCTAAATCTATTTTGGGCGGAAACCTGAGAACCCTGTTATATGCAGGATGCACTATAAAGCGCCCACATAACAGCGTAGACAGAAGGCACTAGGGAGCCTAGTATTAGGACACTCCGTTTTTATTAAGACACAAACTAATACTGTAATAGATTAATTGTTAAATTTGACTTTACAAATGCAAATGTAGTTTATTTTACCTGTAGATTAAAAAGGGGTTGGCTTTAATATGTAAATTAAATCACAGTGAGGTGCAAAAGGTTCTGTGTATCTTCTAAATTAGCGCCACAGTATTGGAGCCAAGTATGTACATTATAATTATGATATATTCTTAGAAAGTTTAAATATGTTGTTTTAACAACTTATATTTTTTTTTATTTTCATTATACATATACGAGTATGGTATTTATTAATAAATCTGAACAGTCGTGGTGCAGAGGCACAAGTATGTGACTATAAAGTAATATAGTATATGTTGGTCAGTGAGTGCAGCTTTCCAATAGTGAAAGAATTTTTGAAATCGGTCCGGTAGTTTTTGTGTGAAAACAATACAAACATACATACAAAAATACAAATCTTTCCTCTTTATAATATATTGTAGATGAATGTGAAGGGTGTATTTGATATACATAAGTGTATGTACAGTATATATTGACAAATAAAGTTTCAGTAAATTCAATAAAATAGTTATTTTACAACAACTTAGTTAAACAAGATATTGATATAACTCTATTTATTTACGAATCGGTTTAAATAAAACGAGTACTAAAGTTAAGTCAGGTTAAAGAAGGTTTACCAGAATCCAATAGTGAAATCGCATTTAAATCCGCCAAGCTGTTTCTGATATTAGCGTGCTCAAACGCACATACAAACAAAAAAAAATAGGTTCTATTACATTGATATTCCTCCATCAATAATAGATGATGCCTCTAATAATAGATTTTCCCCAAATTATATCTTTCATGTACAGACAGCGATCAGTTACCATTTTATTATAGGTACAGAGTAAATTTAATCAATTCCCAAAAATAAATGCCATCGTGGCAAAGTAATCCGGTATTTAACTATAAAAGGCTGGGTTGTGGGTTCTGTTTTCACTCATAGGGCATAGTTTTTTTCATTTTCCTGTTCTAGTAAGTCAAATTGCGTTGTTAAATTCCACCAGTTAGCATTGTCTTGAATTCAATTTTAATATATATTTTACTCGTGAAATATCGTTATAATTAATAATATTTTATTAAGTATTTTTTGTGAGTATGTATTCATTTAAAGCAACAACAAAGATATATATGGATCACGATGTGGAAGAGTGAGTGTGTTAACCTTGAATAGACGCTAGATGGATATTTTAAATAACTTTATGCCCAATGCACTCAGGAAGTGAGTGACAATTGCATCGTCCGGCTATCAACGACAGCTTCTATTTAGGACATTGCGAAGATAAAGCGTAACAAGTTCAATGGATAAAGATGCAAATGTCTTTAGAACGTCCGTGAACTTGAAATATTTAATATTTTCAATGCCTCTAGAATTCGGTGGAAACTGGAGAACGGAGTGTTTTAGCACTCGATCCTACTATGCTATTACATGTGGGATATAGCGTGAACCTAAGAAAACCATAAACCTACTCGTATGTTGACGTATTTATTTTCCCGCAGAACAAATTTGTGACATTAATTTTTCATCACAATATGTTTTACATCTGTAACTAGTATCAATTATACATTCCTTGGAAAATGTAACAATTTTTAAGTTTATTATAATAATATATTTCAAAAGACGCCATTCGATATGCTATATTTGTGAACACCATCTTGAAAGAAAATAAAAATCTATGAAACACAAAGAAACTTTACTGAATTCATTAATTATTTTTTTACATAACCATTCTTCTATCTTAGCCGGTTTTGACACTTGTTCTTTTAGTACTGAAAAATGGTGACATTTACTTAACAAAATTCAATTAAAAAAATATTTTTTTATTTCTTCTTCTCACTTCACCTCAAAGGGACAAAAACGGGACCCTTATAAGTATGTATATACACTTCGTTGTTCGTCTGTCAATACCATTTATCTCAAGACCACGTAGACATATACGAATATTCAGTTCACTTGGAGCATAGAAAAAAATCTAGTTTCTAAGTCAACGCTAAAAGATACTAGCATTTATGCATTGTTTGCATTTTGTATGAATAAAGACGTTGGGTAATAAAGACTTATAGAGTACTTCCTGTGGAGCTACAGTTATGAATAGTATGAATTGAAAACAAACAATACAAATACAGGAAAAAAATTAAAAGTGAAAATTTATAAATGTTTTATAGCAAAAAGTTGCAACAGACTTATATTTGTAGTTCAATCCCATATATATATATATATATATATATATATATATATATATATATATATATATATATATATATATATATATATGACATGTCTCTTATTCCTTATTTTTCGTAGTATTTACGAGGCATTGAATGTTTCATGGGGGTTCTTTAGAGATGCTCTTTGTCTTGTTACCAGAGTTACGAATTCAAAATATTACAGTCACACACTTATGCTGTTGCACCACGAGGGCCTCTTATTAATAAATTGAGTATACAAAAACTTATTTATTATATTACCTACGTTTTATTTCTAAGTGTATGCAGGTATTAATCTTTTCACCGTTTTACACCTTAAATTCATATTTTACACTTCAAGTAACTTGTAGAAAGGATGAATTTGAAGTATAAAATTATTTATATGGTCTGTAGAAGTAGTACCAATTTGGAGTGAAAACCAATACAATTATATTATATTTACTCTTCATTGGGTGCCTTATCAATCCTGAAGGCTGTTGGTTGTATAGAATTAAAAACATTTAACTCAAAGAGGAGCGGTGAAAAGATTACTTGATTACTTCACAGTTTCAGTAAAATACAAATAAATGTAACCAGCACAGAAGACATATTCTGTAGACGCCATTTTTTGTATAAATTTATAAAAATACGTTGATTGAAAATTAACTTCAAAATCATTTTCAAACGAAATTTTTATTAAAAAAATATATATACTTTCAATGCTTTTCCAAACCATTCAACTTTAGTATCTCTTTACTGTATTCTCGCTTCTATAGCTTTTATTTTGAGATTGTGTTATTTGATAAAATATGGAACAGAGAGTCCAGAAGGCAATTTAAGAAAAGCTCCTTATATTGTTTTAAGCATTTCAGTTATTATTTTGAGCGTTTCAGTTAGAAAATCCCGTCTATTCTCGCTCCTAAGGGAATAACTTTCCTGAATAAGTTTCCTGTATTGGTGCTTCTCTGCTTTCTAGTTCACTCCATGAAATTTAACTTTTCTGCAACCGGTATTTGCAGGTGTGAGTCTTCTATCAGTCACTCAAAGACGTTAGAGTACTTAGTGACAGATAGACATACCACAGCTATAATGTTTCTTCTTCTCACAGAATATCCATTAAAAGTTAACAGATATCCTTCACAATTACAAATTAGTTATTTTAAATGCTTATCTTTTTAATGTAAATGTTTAAGTAATTATGACCACGAAAAAAAATTTAAAGAAATCACACTTTTTTTTCTTTAATTAGATTCTTTATGATAAGCAGCCTCTTGAGAAAATATAACCTTCGACTACAATTTTCTAGAAAAATATTTTCACAAATTAACAGAAAAAGCTAATCAATTTTTCAATAAGACTATCAATTTAGTTATTATCATTACTTAATAAATAATTATTAATTGCTTAGTTAATATTTAAATATTGTTACAGTATGAATCATATTACACCAAATAAAACCAAGGCCTCTCGATGGAAGCTGCTTTTTTAATTCACTTGCATTTTCACTTGTCAATTTTCCAAGGTGACCGACTAAATGCCGGACATGATGTTTATTATTTCGAACTAGCGGCGCCTGCGCGGCTTCGCCCGCTTTATATATAGGAATATTTATTTGAATGTATTTAAGAAAAAGAAATATTATTTTAGTAGAAATATAATTATACGTATGATTTTTTTTTTTAGTAATTATTGATTTTACTCACAAAAATTGTCGTATTCAGAAAGATTAGCCCGGACAAACCAAAATACAGACTAAAAAAAAATAAATTTTTTTTGCTTGTATTTTAATATCATCTAAATAACTATACGCACTTGAAAAAATATGGTCATTTTGAAATCATAGACAGACCATTTTACTTTATTTATATGTATAGATGAGTCCCAATTCACCGAGTGATAAAATGGTTTTATTTTCACTCTTCGTAATCAATCTAATTAGGGTAAATATAATGAGAAACGTAACAAGGAAAAAGTGGTTACGCTTTAAATTACAAACCAGACTTGAGAAACAAGCCCGTTTTAGGAAATAATTTAAATTAAATTTAATTTTGATAAAGGTAAATAATAATAAAAAAATATCAAAAATTAATTTTGATATTTTTCACATACTATTTTATAATAAATGTACAATTTAATAATGCATCCTGCATTTTATTTTATTTTTTATATGATATTTTTTATATTTTACTAGCGACCCGCTCGCGTCTCCCACCTCTAGAACTACACAAGTATTTATTTAATAATCTGAATTACGTTTGTGTTCAAATAACAAGGTCATTTCATAGATTCTTACAGTAAAAACTAAAATATTAGCCAATTCAATAAAAAAAATATTTTGTAGCAATTTTATTGAACCAAATATCTACTTTATATTTATATATTTTTTATTTGTGAACCTATTCAAATAAAATAAACGCTAAATGGTAAGGGAAGTTTGCCAAAACACGATAGTAGCGAAAACTGCACTTAAACACGCACAAACGGACAAACTGAGAAACACACAATATTGTTTTGGGCACTAATAAATGATATGATGACCGATTTTGTTATATGTCCGCTGACTCAATCAATGAAAATTTTATTATATTTATAGATATATTTTTTTTATAGTTACAAGTTTTTTATTTTTAAATTGTAACTTTATTCTGAAATTACTTGTTAAGAAAACTTAATATGTATTTTTCTTTCCTAAGTGTGGATTAAAAATGTAAAAAAATATTATCTATATTTAAAACATAGGCCAGTCGTGGCGCAGGGGCACAAAGTGTGACTGTAATACCGACTGGTTGTGGGTTCGATCCCCACTCGAGGAAAAGAAGTATTTATTTACATTTATATTTTCATTTCTATACTCTGGTGTCGAGGCAAAGCGCGACGTTGAGTTCCACCACTAAACCCGGAATGCCTCCAGAACTTGGTGGAAAGTGGGGAACGAAGTGTCTTAACACTATGTTCCCTCTGCCTACACTGCTGTGTGCGGGATACAGCGTGAAGCTGATTTATTTATTTTATTTAAAAAAAAAAGACTTTGTTCAAGCATGGATTCGGTGTAGGTTCCTTATTCAATATTCTATTTCGACGAAAAATCGATTGCAATGAAAATGTTCGTGAAGATAAAAAACAAAAAGTTATCCATCACGAAGCTTTATCAAGCGAAACCCATTGCAGAAAACTATACCATACCATATGTACATCACGGTTTCGTAACTATCGTATGATTTATATAAATATAAATTGAATATTTATTTTATTTATATTATTATTTGTTTTCTTCTGGTGTCCAGGCAAAGCACGGCGTTGAGTTCCGCCATTCAAAACACAATATCTCCGGAATCCAGCGAAAAATGGGGAGCGAAGTGTCTTAACTCTAGGCTCCCTCTCTGCTACATGCTGAATAGAGCGTGAAGCTGAAAAAAAATATAATTTATTTTTCTATATATTAACCTTATCAATGTACCAAATGGATATTTAAGATAAGTCAACTTCGGAGTTATGATAACGTAATATTTGTTAGTGCTACATAATTAAGAGCGTACTATCAACTAATGTTCTCTTTTTAATATTAAACAATATTTTATATGAATTTGTATTCGCAGTTAAAAAGTAATTATATTACAAATTAAGTAATTGGGGTCCATACGTGGCGCACCGGCACAAGCGTGTGACTGTGGACGCTATAGGTAGTGGGTTCGATTCTCGCTCAAAAAAATGAAATATTTGCTATTCCGTATTTTCATTCCTTTGCTTTCGTGTCGAGGCGAAGGACGGCGTTGAGTTCTACCACTCAACACGCAATGGCTCCAGAATTCGGAGAAAAGTGAGGAGTGCAGTGTGTTAGCACAAGGCTCCCTCTGCCTAATGCATGCGGGATACTGCGTGAAACTGAGTAAAACTTTACTCTGTAGCTGTAACCTACACTAATATTTATATATTATATTATACATACACATAGTTTTATACGTCAATTAGTACTACAACCAATAATCAGCTTCACGCTGTATCCCGCACACTACAGGATGGGCAGAGGGAACATAATGATAAGACACTCCGTTCCCCAGTTTCCGCGAAATTTCAGTGTTGAGTGACGGAACTCAATGCCGGGCTTGGGCCAGAACGAAGAAATGAAAATATTAAGAAATAATAATTAATTCCTCCGAGTGGGGATCGAACCCACAACCGTCGCGTTACAGCCACACCCTTGTGCCACCGGGCCACGATGGCCACCAAAAATCTCTTAAATACTATATGTAATAGTGATATACTACATACGTATACTACTATTACATATGCGTATTCGTATGCATAATTGTATTATTGAAAACCATAATTAGATTTAGAACAAACAACCAAGAACAACACAGAATTGCCTGTCAAAGTCACTAACCACTAAATCAAAAGGTCAGCTATTTTCAATTTGCAATAGATTATATACACATTATATGGGTACGTATATCCGATCGGAAGCCGTCGTGGTGCAGTGGCACAATCGTGTCATTTAACGCGACGGTTGTGGGTTCGATTCCTATTCCTAATTTTGTGTGTAGTAATTGCATAGAAGCTGTATATGAAATTAAGATTAATTGGTTTAAGTTCAGATAGAAATTAAAAAAAAATAAGGATGCATAATTCTAATTCTTTTTTTGGTATAATATCCTAAGTAAAAAATTAAAAAAATTAAAGAGAAAATACTTTATTCATATATAGTATATAGATTTTATTGAAATCGACAGTGCTGTTGTTGGTCTTGTAAGCGTTTATTATAGGTGAGAATCCTTAGTGCTTACTCTTTAAGATATCGATTATGGTTGTCGTTCTAACGACAAGAAAATTTAATATGTGAGGAGAGAATACTAAAAAAAATTATTAAATTATAGGTAGCCAGGGAACCTAGTGCTAAGACACTCCGTTCCCCTATATTCCATTTCCATTTGTCCCCGTATAATATATCTTATAAAACTCTTCAATGTCTACCAAATATAGCAGGATAAGAACGGGGAGCCCAATACAAGACAATCCGTTTCGCACTTACCGCAATTTCTTTTTCTAACACCACACTGTGTCTTATGGGAATTGAACAGTCAACCTTCCCCTTACTTAGACGCTGTGTCACAATGGAATTTACTACTATAATAATATATATATATATATATATATATATACAAATTTAAGCTTGTAGCTAACAAAGATTTGCTTTATAATGCTGGGACCCATAAGTTTTATGGTTCACCCCTCGAGCTATATTCAAAGTTCCCCCAACTTTGATGCTTATTTGGGAGAATAAATGCCTTTGTATCTCTAAAGTTATAGTGAATTACTCGTATAATAATAATTATTATTGTTATGACAATACTTAGAATGTATTATATTATAATTAATATTGCTTTGAGGTTTATTTTTATTAAGTTTAACAAAATAGTGTTATTTAAACTAATGTACTGCTAAAACTTATAAGAAAATAAAAAAAATATCAACCTATAACCAATAAAAATCTCAGCCTGTCTAGATTTCTAAACCGTATTTCCAAGGCTGCAATGATAGAATCATTTTGAACTTGGTTATCTGGTGATAGGAGCTCGAACAGTAGAGGTAAACGTTAATACGCATTATTAAACTGCTCCTCAGACCTAAATTTGGGTCACAAATCCCAAGCACTGGTCTGAGTTCTCCCACTTGATGGTCCCAGCATTCCCACGATCAATTTATGGAATACAAAGTTTTTCTTCTCTTTTAAGGGTAAATTGCGTAGACGGATAAAGGTATTTCTGTGTATTTAAGTTAAATTTATGTATATTATACGAAATTTCTTAGACGCCCCACGTTTAAATCCATAGAAATACGCTTCGACCATGACATTCCCTCACAAGCACTTTACACGAAACTAATGAAACCCGAAACTTCGAGTGTCGGCGTTTCAAGATGAATTGAATACTTTATGAGGCCTCAAACATTTAATTTATAGCATTGGTAAATTAATATTCAATTATTTTCTATCTTTAGAAATAGCGCATAGAGCGCTGAGCAGTAAATTACTTTTCTCATATTCATATAACAGGATTCCGATACAATATATTTTATAAAATATTTCGTCAATCTATAGAATACCAGAAACGGCAATGTATGAAATATTATTTACTTTTTACTTTACCTAGGTATTATATATAATATCGAATAAGCGCAGCTGGTAATGTTTTTATAATACGAGAGCAAGGAAGTGGGCAGGGCTCGTGTGGGCATGCAGGCAATAAATATGTTTTGACTTGTGTACTAACGCTACGGCACCTACAGATTTAGCGGATATTAAGTGCAGGTTAGGTTAGTTATTTTTAAGTTTTAAATTTGGCAGTATGGGCGGAATCTTTAGAATATCGCACTACTGCTTCTGGAGATACCTGTGTCGGGTTTCTGGGCGGGTCCGTGGTAGCCAAGAAACAATGTGAGATTTAGTGGGTAATGTGGATGATCTGCCTCCGTTTGGTCATAAATCCCACATAACCAGCTCGACCACCTACTCGGGTGGCATATCTGTAAAGGGTTTTCCTAATAATAAAAACTTATTTGTAAGTTTAAAAGTTTCTAAATTAACCTATCCTAATTTGCACTTAAAACTGCTAAATCCTAACTCGAATATAAGAAATTTACACATTACTGATAGAACAGCAGGTACTCTATACAATCCCTATTATTTTTCTTCATTAATAAGGCAAAATATCATAAAAAAATATTAAAACTTTTAAAATTATTTACATATGGTAAGAAAGCTTTATATCGTATCCCTCTTATAGCATGGTAGACAGTCAATCCAGAATGTGTTCCGATTCTCTGCTCTACACATTTTTTGCCCGAATTCAAAACACTGCAACTCAATAGAGTAGCAGAATTCAACGCCGCATAATGCCTTACCAAATCGGATAATGAACCTACAACAAACTCGTTATAAGAGAAACGCACCCACAGCCATCGCCATATGAAATTATTGTGTTATGCTTAAAAAAAAAAATTATTCGGATTTGCTCCTTTATTTATGCTGTAAATTCTTCCTTTGTTCTTGCCAAATTCCATAGTTGTAGATCAACGGGATCCTATAGGTTTTGATTACGCGGCGAACAAAATTGATAAATATAAGTTTTCGTGCGTATGCATTCATTTTGTATGACACGAACTATAAATATTCGTTTTTAATGATTATACCTACCTATATTATTACCTACGTCGAAATTACTATTTTTCGGATTTTTCTTTATTTATATTGTATAAAAATGCAACTATTGATTGCGTTATCTTAGAAACTTAATTTTTACGTACTTTACTCCAAGGGACCGTAGACCTGGATATTTGATATTAATTTTAGCTTAATACCTCCACTTACCTGACAGACGAATAAACGGGCTTTGTTCTGTATGACAGACGAACAACAAAGTAATCCTATAAGGGTTCCGTTTTTTTCTTTATAAATACGGAACCCTAAAAACATGAATCGCATTAGTTAAGTCGTACGTCTGTACAAAAGAGATTTTATACCAACATCGTGATATTTATTATATATACAATACGATTTCACATGCTGCATGTTTAAGTACGTCAAAACACATTTTTTATAAATAGTTTCCACGATCGTATATAACTTTTTATGTTTCTCTTGCGGTTATTCTGGTAATAATTCAATCTTTTCCTTTTTATGAATCATTTCACGATACTTATAGCCGCGGACCAGGGTTGTCAAAAAATATATATAAAATATTAGATTTTTTTTATTTTTAAATAGTAATAATTACCCAGTAGTGAACCATTACGAGCCTAAACTCAATGTACTAGAAATTAATAATTAACAATAATAATTAATAAATAGGAGCAGCCTGTATACCTCCAGTGAAACTTGTGTGGAGATGGAAAACGGAGTATTTTGACACTAGGTTTTCTCGTTACGCGAGATAAATCTTCAAGGTGAAAAAAATATAGTAAAAGTCAAATTGTAATTTGACTTTTACTATATTTTTGCCTGTAGGCAGCCCTACCACGGTAGATTATTCAATAGCGCCGTACGCACCTTGTTCTTATTCCCTAAACATGTTGAATATTGAAAAATATTTATTCTAACGAAACTGCGCGCTAAAATATACGCTACATAATTTTCAATGGCGTGTAATTGGATTGAATGCTTCCTTATCGAATCTGCAATTTCTTTAAAAAATCCAGATTCACATTTTAGATTCATTTGTGTTTTAGTTTGGTATTGGATTTATCATTAAAATGAAATTTATAGCATTATATAATTAAAAAGAAAATAACATAATAAAACATTTAAAGCTGACTGTAAGAATAGTTTTGAATTCGGCTTTATTTAGAAATAGGAATAGTCCTATATTTAAGCTTAAACAGAAATTAAAATTTGGAAAATATTGATTCCACATACTGATTCCAAATATAACGGAAAAGTTACATAGCATATATTTTAAAACGTAAATAGCATAGCTCATAAAATAATATACAGTTGTCGAATAAAGAAGCTCTTCCTTTTGGAAAAAAGTCGGGTAAAAAATAGAAATGTACACCTTTACGAAACATAATGGACTAAGCTACAATTTAAGACTACTTATGTGACTGACTAAAACAATAAAATTATATATATTTATATCGTAATAGAAAATCATAATTTTATATATTATACTGGCTTAAAAAGATCAGTTAAAAAGCTCTGAATTGAGAGTGCTATTATTTTCTCTAGAACATAAGATTTATTATCATCCAATTATTGTTAGGATTCAAGGATCATTTAAACATTGATTTTAGTTATTTAAAAATATATTTATGTTTATTTATACTTGCTGTAACTATAACTTTAACTTTTTTAGCTTCACGCTGTATCCCGCACACAGCAGGGTAGGCAGAGGGAACCTAGTGTTAAGACACTCCGTTCCCCACTTTCTGCCGAATTTTGGAGGCATTGCGTGTTGAGTGGCAGATCTCAACGCCGCGCTTGGCCTCGACACCAGAGCGAAGAAATGGAAATATAAATTTAAGTAAATATTTCATCTCTTCGAGTGGGGATCGAACCCACAACCAGTCGGTTTTTACAGTCACACCCTGTGCCACTGCGCCACGACCGGCCTCTTTAGCTTCACGCTGAATTCCGCATATAGCACCGTTATATCCGTTGTCGATTAGGATACTTCGTTCCTCACTTTCCGCCGTATCCTTAAGGCATTGCGTGTAGAGTGGCGGAACACAACGCCACGTCGTGCCTCGTTACCAGAACGAGGAAATAAAAATATAAGTTATTTCATTCCATTCATCCACAAGATATTTTTATGTATCTGTATGTATTTGTTATATAATGTTTTTGTAAATGGTATTAGGTACCTACTAAATATTTGTTTTTTATTTTGGAATTTTATACCTTTGTAGATAGATGTCGAAAGGAAAATTATACTTAGGCAATATTCTATATAATATGTTAAGTTATAAAATTTATTAAATGAATATTTAACGTTTGTTAGAGTTTGTAGCGTTGAGATCCGCCAATTATCATGAAATATCTCAAAAACTAGGGCGAAAAGTGAAGAACCGGGTGTACTAACCCTACGTTTTCTCTGCCTATAAAAACCGAAGGGAACTGTAAATTTTATATTGTATTTTCTTTTGTTCCAGGAATAAAAATATCATCATGCCTATAATACAGTCGTGTTGTTGCTGGCGAAGCCTTCGTAGAGGGTGCTACGCTTCAGCTCTCTACACTCTGGTAAAGTTAAAAATAGTTTGTAATTTATTTCGTAGTGTAGTGTGTTCGTCCTACTTGTGTAAGAACGCTTAAAAATTCAAAGACCTATGTAGGTTATTTGCAAATTTGTATTGAATATTGTTAATTTCATATATATATAAGTAGTTTTTCGTATTAACTTATTAGTAACCAATAGTAGTCTATTGGAGTTCGTATAAAAAAAATATATAAAAATAAGAACCTCTCATAAAGTTGCTAATACCAGTGCTCATAAAGTTGATAACTTTTTAGTTTCTTTTTGTCTCAACAAATTCTATAAGGATAAGATAATATTTT
Source organism: Heliconius hecalesia formosus (assembly GCA_018249775.1). Classification (NCBI taxonomy): domain Eukaryota; kingdom Metazoa; phylum Arthropoda; class Insecta; order Lepidoptera; family Nymphalidae; genus Heliconius; species Heliconius hecalesia. Next base: position 53,361 of record DWMY01000070.1, read on the forward strand.
TATCGGTTTTATATTTTACCTCCAAAATGTTATTGCCTCGGTCCCTTTTGGGACGGACGTCCAATTTTTCCTTTGACTTTAGCTAAAACATTTTCTTTTTATTTATTTTTTAAGAATAATAATAGATAGTCTTGTAACATATAATTTTTACATACAATTTATATAAGAATTTTCTCAAAAGCACCAGATGTCCCGTTTGTTTTGAACCGGGACATAAATATGTCCCGTTTTTCGGTCGAATCACGTTTCGCCGCGTCGATTATCTCGGTACGCCCATGCACATTGTCAAGAACTATCCAAATAGAATAATCCAATAAAACAAATGAAAGCACCCAAAAGCTCCATACATTTCTGCTGATATCCATACATAAAAAAAGAAGCAGCCGAAACAAAACAAAATTACAAGTAAAAAAATTAAACCATACTAAAAAAATAAAAACATTCGAAAAAATCTAAAGTATGATACAACAAAAAACTGGACAAGCGTAAGTCGGGCTCGCCTACCGAGGGTTACGTACAAAAATTGGGAACATTGCCTCACTTGAATAAAGACAAAGGCCTTTATTTTGTAGGAGGACACAAATGTATAGTTTTCAAACTTTTTCCTGTAGACCTGAACTAGTACTAGACGTCTAGGTCAACCGGAAGTGCCCTTTAAGTGCATATCTTTTAAGTGCACATCTTTTTTTAAGTAAATGTAGAAAAATGATTTTTTTCAGGAAATCAAGGGACCGTAGGCCTGAGTATATGGTTACAATTTCGACTTGATATCTCCAAGCGTTCCTAAGATAAAGGCTCTTGATAGACAGACAGAATGACAGACAGACGGACAGATGGATAATAAAGTAAAGGTTCATAAAAATGAATGTATATTTTGGGGATTTTACCCCAAAAAAACTCTAAAAACGAAAATAAACTGTTGCATACTACACGAAATAGTCAAATATTTCTTATTAATACAATAGTTGAACAATAAATAAAATGATCACGTTAAGTATCGCCACCACAAGGGGTCATGTTAGGAGACAGTTATTGACATATCTTACGAACCAATATTTTTACAGAGAATTATTTGTATTTATATTCGAGAGGCCGAGATGAAAAGACATTTATTTATAAGTGACTTTTTTATTGTTAATAAAAAAACAGCTTCACGCTATATCCCGCACTCAGCAGTAAAAGCAGAAAGAAAATTGGGTTAAGACACTCCGTACCCGGCGGAAAATGTTCCGTCGAATTAGATTTTAATTATAATAACTTATTGAGTAGGATAGTTATAATAACTTTAATTATAATAACTTATTGAGTAGGATAGTTATAGGATAGGGTTAAAAATAAATAAATAAAATATATTAATAAAAATTATCTTAGACTAATTTTAAAAATATATGCACATTTCATGCGCAATCGAACAATTGGAATTGGAAAAGGACCTTTATAAAATATTATGACGGCCGAGGTCACACCTACACTATAACACGAACACAAACACTCACACAAATGTAAAGCTTAGCTTAGATATGATGATGTAATTAAAATATAGTATATAAAGTACGTACATTTTTTTACAGTCACTCAATAATGGAATAAGGTCATAATATTTTTCATTTAGATAAGTATATTTTATATGTAAATATTTTAAAATTTTATTGTAGCGTAGCTTGTGTATAGTATAATAATTATTTAATTATTTTTTTATGTTCCCCGCACATAGCAGAGTAGGCAGAGGGAACCTGATAAGCTAGTATTTAGCCATTTTCAGTCGAATTCCCGAGGCATCGCTTTTTGAGAGCGTGGAAATTAATATATTAAATATTTCATTTCCCCAAGTGAAGATTGAACCCAAAACTATCGCGTTTATAGTGACACCCTTTTACCACTTCATATAAAAGTTATTAGTATTTAATTGGTTTGAAGGCATTGTTGCATAGTATTATGTTATTTAAATTTTAAACACATTCACTTAGGATTATTTTCTATATCATGAAGATAGCAGAATACATCTCATATTAATACTTACAAAAGATGAAAACAAAATAAAAGATTTTTCACTCCTACAGTACTAATAGAATCTACCCACGATTCATTTTATATTTATTATGTAGTTGGTTTTATATAAGCTACAAATTATTTTTAAAATGGATGCAATATTTTGATAATAGAACATACATACAACGCTTAAGTCCATTTCTATCCAGGTTCTCGCTGTATCATACAAAAAGCAGGATAGGTAGTGGGAACCTGGTGTTAAGACATTTCGTTTCTCACTTTCCTTTCATTGCGTGTTGAGTGGAGGAATTCAACGCGGCGCTTTGCCTTGTTGCCAGAGCGAGGGAATTAAAATATTTCATTCCTCGAGTGAATCCACAGTCTTTGCGTTCACAGTTACACACTTGTGCCACTGCGTCACAATGGCCTCAAGTCATTAAATCAATAATGTTTTTAAATAAAAATTTCCTTGATAATTTGGTTTTATGATTAATCATTAACGTCACTATGCTATTCTGCGCCACTATGCTATTCTACGCTACTTTCCGTTTTTATTGCAAAGAATATAAAGGTGATCTCGAAAAACAACAATATTTAAAATGGCATAAATACAAGTAATACTAAAAAGGAATCTAGACACACGGCAGTGTGTCCGCCAAGTTCGAGCAAAAAAGGCGACGCACCGGCCGTGGGTTATATTACACGAACCATTTCGGGCCAATTTCGACCCCCCTATAACTCAAAATCTATTTTATTTACGCATATATAAAATTTCTAGTTCTGTTGAGACCCCCTTACTTATCTAAAATACAAAATTTCATTAATATACCTATTGTAG
>DWMY01000071.1:0-56108 GCA_018249775.1 Heliconius hecalesia formosus
GACAAGAATTCTGCTGAGTGGTTTTTTAGGTTCTATAATCGACATATAAACCGACCTGATTTTTATTTTTTTTATATCTTTCATGTACAGAATTGACTTTTCTATCCTTTTATTATATAAGAGATATTTCTTTTTAGTAACGCTCAAAGCCAAATTGATTGCAGATATTTTCGAACATTAGAAAAATTATAGACATTTCCATAAAAACAAATTACTATCCAGTATAAAAAAAAACTAAAATAATGCATATACAACAAAACATTAAATTAGAAAGTTTAAAATTATATATATTTTTTTATATTACCTGCTGAAATATTTGGGACTGGAGAATTTTTCTCAAGAATGGCTGCATATTTTTCCTGGTTCTCACGAAGGCTTCCGGGTTGAAGGTAATAAGTTGTCCTTTTTCAATCCTTCAACAAAATATGAAACGATTAAAGTATAAAAATATATATATAAAAAAAATATAAATTGAATATAGTAGATTAAAAATTTTAAATATATTTAAACGTACGAGAGTATGCGGGACATCCAGTGGGGACAAGAGGTCCATATCCATTGGCACAATACATGCACCGCAAAGGGTTAAATAAATTCATTTGCCCCTACTATTTCCATAATAAACGTATCTAATGTACGCTAATCTGTACATGTATGAACAAACACACAGTGTCAAGGATAATAGTGCAACTGAATTTATTTTCAATACATAAGTTAATTAAGCCTATTAATTTAATAAAAAAACAATTTTTTTCAAATGTCGTTTTTAGTTACTGAGATATAGGGTATGAGGTAAGTGAACATCTTAAGATCTCAAAAAATCTTAAATGCTTGCAATTACTAGTTTTGCTATTAGGATTTCTGCACGGAAGAAAAATTATTAAAGAGTATTTAAAAAATAAATAAGTAATAATGTTCAAAAATAGATTTTGAAGGTAATTAAAATAAAGATCACATTATTACATATTATGAAATATCTCTCTGCTATACCAATAAGCAAGAGATATAATCAAGAGTCTATTATTAAACAATTAAAGAAATAGGATAATTAAACCTATTGTTTCACTTATTTTTCCATTTTAATAAAAAATATGGATTGGTCACATACCTATTGTTCTTAAAACCAAAAATCTGTTAAAAATAATATATTTCACCAAAATTTTATTAATTTTGGGAATGCGAGAAATATGAAATAAGATTAAAACTTAAAAATGGTAAAAATTCGTCATCGTCATCGTCGTACTATTTAATAAATATGACTGTGCTCATATTATTACTGACTGATTGACTGACTGAATCTATATACTACTTTTTAATTGACAAAGTGCATTTATAAACATTACTCCAACGTTAATAGGCAATAAGTTATACAAATTATTTTCCATAAATTTGTGATTATATTGTCATAGAACTTAGTTAAGTCAATAAATGTATATTCTATCACTTTCGGACCATATTGTAATAAAAATTGCATAAATCAAACGTCGGTTTTATTTAAAGAAGAATATTTTCTATGTTACGTAAAATTAAAAGTACTGTTATTATGATTGTTTTTACTTTATCAAGTTCAAGTTTCAAATAGCTTGATGCCAGTCGTGACGCACACAAGTGTGTGACTGTAAACGTGACTGGTCGTGGGTTCGATCTCCAGTCGAGGAAATGAAATATTTATTTAAATGTATATTTCCATTTATTTGCTCTGCTGTCGGCGTTGAGTTCAGCCACTTAACAGACAATGCCTAGTGAACTCGGCGAAAAGTAAAGAACGAAGTGTCTTAACACAAGGTCTGCCTACCCTGATGTTTGCGGGATACAGCGTACAACTGATTTATTTTATTTATAGAATAGTTTTAAGTAAACATAAAACTTTACTAATCTAAAAATAAAAATTGAAATTGCTTATGTACACAATTTATAACATTGTTAAATGCGTATGTAATAATAACCAATGAGGCCGTCGTGGCGCAGAGGTACAAGCGACATCTATAAACGCGACGATTGTGGGTTCAATTTTCACTCGGGCGAAGAAAATATTTAATATTTGAATTTTTTCGCTCTAGTAAATAGGCGAAGCGCGGCGTTTAGCTCCGCGACTCAGCTTCACTTCAATCTCGTTACTGTTAACTATCAATGTTATATATCACAACTAATTGTTATAAAGAAATGAAAAAAATGTTGAATATAAATAAGATTTGTGCCTTCGACAGTACCGCTAGCACCTCGAATGTATATAGACGTGTTTATTGGTTATTAGGACAATTCAAACCGATTGTGACCAATAAAGACATTATAGTAACACTCTCGAGTACTCTGAAGTACTTTGTTATGATTCGGTTCTTTCACTAGTATAGTTTTGTGGTTTTACTTGATATAATTTTTAACGATTTTTTTTTAAATTTATTTTCTGGGAAGGGGAGGGAGGCGATGGGTTGATTTGGTCTGAACTTCGGGATTTGAATCCCTATCCTACCTACATATTCTATAATTACATTAACGTAATTATAGAATATGTTGAATATAGAATTTGATTGAACTAAATTTTTCAAAAAACCACTCAGATATTTCAAAACGTATTAACTAAATTTAACGTACCAACCATTTATCAAAATATAAATAAATAAGTAAATAAAAAAAAAATTCAAATACCATAAAATTTCATAGTGCAAATTTTTCTAATATGAAACAATTATTATCATATAAAACAGTCATTTATTATTTCAACAACAAACGCACAAATGTTTTTTTTTATAAATAACATTACGTACACTGAATTTTGTTCAGTGAAATGTATGTATGTGTGTCAATGGCGGACGGTGTAAATCAATAAAGGTCCTTATCTCTCCGGACTAATAGAGTAAGTGGATCCCTTCAATAATATAAATTTGTTAATATAACTAAATATGAGGCCGTGGTAGAAACGCGACGGCTATGGGTTCGATCCCCACTCGAGGGAATGATTATTTTACAAATAGTAATTTCATTTCTTTGCTCTGGTACCAAGGCAAAAGCCTTTCCGCCACTCAACACGCCATGACTCGAAAATTCGACGGTAAGTGGGGACGGAATAACTTAACACTAGGTTCCCTCTACCTAGGTGTACGGGATACAGCGTGAAGCTGATTTAATCTATTCTAAATAATAATTGAGCCCTGAAATTTAATAATGTCCCCACACTGAAGAATACGAAAAATATACAAAACTTGAGACTTGATTTACAATGAATATTTGTAATATTTAGCGATATTCGATGACGATGCTACAAAGACTAATCTCAATTCTGTTCCACGGCTATTGTACTAACTCAACGGAAATAATTAAAGCACAAAGGATAAACGACGACAACGAACTCTACGTCTTAATAACGTATACGATATTAGCTTACAATAACATCATTCATTCGACAACAAAGTTAAGAACGTTTGAATGTTCCTGCAATCACAGAAGTAGTTATAAATCTATTTAAAGAATTGTCATACCAGTAATAGATAATATGCAAATGTTTCTCCAATAGGGAGTCAGTCGTGGCGCAGGGGCACATAGTGTGACTCTAAAACCGACTGGTTGTGGGTCCGATCCCCACTCGAGGAGATGAAATATTTACTTTCAATTTATATTTCAATTTCTTCGCTCTGGTGTCGAGGCAAACCGCGGCATTGAGTTCTGCCACTCAACACGCAATGCCACTAGAATCCGGCAGAAATTGGGGAACGTAGTGTAGCAGTTAGCACTAGGTTCCCTCTGCCTACCCTGCTAAAGGATAAATGATTATAATCTTTTCTGGCATTAGCACCGTAGTTATGCTTTTACAACGTGGACCTTTGTAGATCTTGTGCAGATCTTACACAGAAATGTATTTATATTTTTATTGTTTAAATTATAAATTAGAAACAATTGTGTATATAAACATTGAAAAGATAGGACTCTTTAACGCCCAGATTGCAATTGAAAGTATTCATTGATGGTATAACAAAAAAAAATGTCTAGGTATTATTCCAAGATTTATTTATAGACTTCACAGGAGGAATTTCCAAAATGTTGATATTGGAAACATTTTCTTTTCTAAGCGAGAATAGTGCAGATTTTTTACAATTTTTTTCTTGGAGATTAAAATTGAAATATTTATAGAACATATTTGACGAGATTGTGGGTCAGTGGTGTTGAATAGCTCGTGACCTTTTAGCATGGTAGTTTAACATTTTCCTATTTAATTTATCTAGTCCAGAAAGCCAAAGTGTGATGTTAAGTTACGGCAAAATAAAGATATAGATTGAGTGTATTTATTTACCCCTATAATTTGTGATCTATAGAATATCTTAGTCTAGATCGATAAGAATTAATGTGTGATTTACACATTATTATTATATTGTATTATATATGATTTACACATTATTATTATAGTAAATAATTAATTGGTTCTTTACTGCTTAACGACACTTGGTGAAAATTTTTTGAATAGGATTTCGCATTGACTTTTACTATTAAACGATGGAAATTTAAAGGGAATGATTGTTTTTCTAAAGATAATAATTCCAATATGGATTGAATCTGTTATGGATCTAGATTATCTTTTTAAGACCTAGAATCGAAACCCAAATCTGTTTAAAGTCTCAAAAAATAGCTCTAGATAGATATAATTGAATTAGTATAAGTATATTGTAGCTTCGTCCTCCACAATATATACAGAATGGCAGGTACTAGCGAGGATGTCACGGTGAGAATGAAGAAGAACGTGCTCAGCTGGTTTGGGCACGTCGAACGAATGAGTGATGAAAGAATGGCAAAAAAGATTTATGATGGAAAAGTGAGTGGTAAGAGAGATCGGGGGAGACCTCGGTTGACCTTCGAAAACACAGTATCAAAGATACTCGAGGAAGGTCGCGTAAAAAGCATGAGGACCCCCCGGAGGGCATGTATGAAGAGGTTGATGATAGTGGACGAGGCAAAAGATTTATATAGAGACTGTAGCGTTTGGCGCTTCGTTGTCTCTGACTACCCCGCTAGGGATAAAACGTAAAGCTAAGTTAAGTATAAATATATATTTACCTAATAGCATCTCTATATCCACCTATTAAGCAGACTAGCGCTCTGAGAAAGGCTCTTGACACTGCATCACCTAACGCGTTCTTGTCACTTAAAGCTTTCTTTAAGCCTGCTACCTGAAACAAAAAAATTGGGGCGTATAGGATGTATATTGTATAATTGTAATTAAAACTATTTTAATCGGTTATTTTCATTTTTTTATATATATTATTGAGTTTTTTATTAATATATAGATATTTTTTATTAATAGATATATAATAATAGTATTCAACAAGATATTTTTAAATAGGAAGTAAAGAGAAGCACAAACTGTAAACAAGACAGGTCGAAGTCCGATTCCTACTCAAGGAAGAGAAATATTTGATATTTTCATTTCCTCGCCCTGGTAACGAGGCAAGTGCAGTGTGAAGCTTAAAGAAAAATAAGGATACGTTAGTAGAATAATTAATCAAGGGTTTTTTTGGTATGATAAGTCAAAATAGTAATAAGATAATCATAAAACGAAGTTATAAGAAAAAATTGTATAAAAATAAAATATAACAATGTATTTTTCCTTTATTTCTTCTATTTAATTTAATATACACTTTCAATTTCAAAAGCATTACTAATATTCGATATATCCATAAATTAAAGTGCTCTTTGAATTGTCAAAATAAATCGCAATTGTGATCTTTGTCTCTTCATCGTGATATTCAGAATTCGATTCATAATTAACCAATTAATTTTATGAAAAAAGAATTGTCTTAATTTTACGTAAGGTAATATTGCTATATTTTTAAGTGGTAACACTGTCTTGTACACGTTTATCGCAGCACATCCTATGCCTAGGTCTTGTAATCTAATATCATGCGTAAGTCTTTAATATTAGTTATTTTACTGACCAAGAGTTAGCTCTTCTGATTCAAAATGCCATTTTCTTGTAAGCTTCTATATTACACTTTTGACATTTTTAACCAAATATGTTAGTGTTGCCATCTAGCGATAATAAAATACTAGAATAACTATGTATTTAAGTCAAATAATAATAAACGCTGCCCTCTAGTTATATTTTTGGTTAATCTATAAGATACATAAATATGAGCGGCTATACTATATATCTTACGTCTAGTTTTTACTAGTTCTACTACTTAGCGCTAGATGGCACTTGGGGATTAGGAAGGGAAGAGGTTAGGGCGAAATTATTTTCCTTTATTTTTTCCATCATATTACAAATTAAAAGTAATTACATTTTCATTATTCTATCAGCAAGAATAAAAGATATAACAACATATGTTAGGTAATTTTGACAAATATTGGTAAGTATTTTAGTAAAATTAATTCTGCTTACTCACAAAATAACTTTGGAATTAGTCGTATTGAAAAAAAAAATTTTTACTAATTAATAAGTACGTAAGGTCAAGATCTCATATTTTTTCAGCTGGGAAATGTGTCCCGCAAATTTAACAGGGTAGGCAGACGGAACCTAGCGTTAAGAAAACACATTCCGCCGATTTTTCAAAACATTACGTGAGTGGCGGTCTTCAATGCTGCATATTAGTTATTTATTTTCCATCTCTTGAGGTTGCTTATATTCTTATGAGATTGAGTGAATCTAAAGCAATATTCTAATAATTTACAATTTGGTAGCAAAACATAAGTGTAAGTGAGTTCAGTTTTTGATTTCATCAAATAGGTTATTTTCATAGTAAGCAGTGTTCTAGAATTTCATTACTCTATTGGCTTGATTAGTGATATATTCATGTTATTCAGTGTACTTTTACACAGTGTTGCAGAACTACCATCTGCACTGTACTGCTCTCTACCGAAGAAATGTGTTGCTGTTGGCGCCATCTATCTATAAAGTATTGTACAGTACTACACCCTGATTTTTTTTTAAATTTTATTAAGTTTCAACAGTAAATAGAAATGTTGCATCATCATTTTCAATATTCATCACTCGGTTAACCGGCTTTCAATTTTTAAAAGTATTTTTATTATATATTTAGTCCAGTATGTAGTGGTAAATGTTTCTTTAACGTAACAATTCTTAAATATAATAATAGTTACAATAGTTTCCGTTAGATGGTGCAACACAGTTTCAGATGTATTTACAGATTTTGAATGGTTTAGTTAATTACATATAACAGGGTTACATTTTAACATCAATTTTGTTATTAAAATTCAGACAGCATTTTTTAAAACGAATTTTTTTGCTTATACATACGATATTCAATTATTTCCAAAGTTTAATACCGTCCATCTAGTGGTGAATAACAATTTTATTTTAGATTATAACGAGACTGAGCTATAATGCTACTAGTATTTATTTTGCTGCTCACCGCTAGACAGCCCCAGTTTTCTACATTTCACATTTTTAGAATATAGCAGTTGAATTTACAGTTTAAAGAACATTGAATTATAAGTTTATGCAATTTTTTAAGGACTCACTGTTTTGATTTTTAAAGCTCTTAAAGGAAAAAGTTACATTTAATTTATTTTAAATCTCGATAAAATACGTTAACTTTCTAAATATTTATGACGTCCTCGTTTTCAATAGTATTGTCATTTAAAGAAGAAAAGTCTTACTTTAAATGTAACTCTAATTATTTCCCATTGGGCTATTGACTTTATTGATGTTACATATATTAAATAAAGGTAATATTATTGAATTTAAAATGTAACCCCATCAACCTTCACTTAATAAAAATGGACTTACCTTTATTGGCAGACTGCCTGAAGACAATCACCGCTGTCAAAGTTTCTTGAAGCTTCCAAAGATGTGGAAATTTGTTCAATGATGTCCTTTTTGTTTTAGTCTTTATATTACAATTATAATAGCAAAAAGTTAGTCGGCGAAATATCAAACACTGTTTTTTGAAATTTATTCAAGTTACTTACTGGTAAAAATATATATAAGTATAAAAAATATGCTTAAAAAATACTAGTCCTTTGGTCGATAGGAATTAATGTTGACTATTATTTATCATGTATAGAGAGCAAAATATTTTGAAGAAATAAAATGAGGGACTCTTACGAACAGCTATTATTTTTTACTTAGACTAAAGTCACAGTCCCTGAAACTTACCTTATTTGTGACGAAACCGTTAAACATAATAATATAGGATCAAAGTCCGCATTATAAAATAATTGAAGTAAAAAAAAATTTTTTCTTGAATGCACAAATCTTTGTTTTGCATTTTAAAAGTAATGTCACAAATCACCGAAACACAACGTATTGTAATGACAGTAGATTTAATTAGAATGCATTTTTTACTAAGTATTTAGTAATAGATGTCACCATCGTCGAAGACAAAGAAATTGTAACCAAAAGAATAAAAAAGGAATTCCATGCGTTATACACAATTATATACATGAAACAGGAAATTTTAAGTTACATACATTTTATAGCTCCTCGCTGTAAATCACACATAGCAGGGCAAGCGGAAATCTGGGAACGCAGTTTTAAGACACTCCGCTCCTATTAAGACACTTTCGTTCCCCATATTTATACTTCAATAATTAAAAAGATAAAATGTAAAAAATACAGCTTACCTTAATAATTAGCTTTAGTAACATAATAATTTGCTAGATTTTTTTTTTCACGTGATAAAAATGTTGATTTTCATAATAAATCATAAAAACAACCTACCATGTCCTGAGGAAGGCTTTCCAAGTCATGGAAAGGAGATCTCAGTTCGTTGGCGTCCGCATCTAATACCACCACGTCGCCTACTTCCGACATTCTTACTGCCTGTGAAAAATTTAATAATAATATTCTTTTAATTAAATCTCGATATATTTTTTTATTTTTATTTTAGTGCAACTATACCAATACCTGACAATAATAGCAATGTTATATACAATAGCGTTAAACTTCGATACTTTCGTTTTAAACCAACCCAAGCGTGAAAAGGAAAAAGTATCTCACCTCCATAACACTTCTAGGAACTCCAATAAGAAAGGGCATAGGCGCTAAAAGGTAATCTACCAAATGCTTAGGAAGTATCGGAATGAATATATGTTGCCAGGACATAGGGAATAAGGTTGCATTTGCAGCTTGCACGCAGGCGGAGAGACGGGAGGGTTTCGTCGCTACTATCGCTACTCTCCGTTCGTGGAGAAGAGCCGCCCAAAGTCCCGCCATGCATTTCGCATCCATCGCGCTGAAGTACTCCGTTAGGTTACACTGTAATATATATAAATTAAGTGATTTTATTATAATATAATGAGTTCAAATCGACATTATACGATATAATTATTAATTAGTACAGAATACATTTATGTATATGCTTACAGAAACCTGAGGCCGTGGCGTGGCCTAGTAAACGCGAGGGTTGTAGATTCAAAATAATAGTAAGTAATTGACAGATTTCATATATAAGCAATACCGATTTTATGTGAGTGATATATAAAATATTCATTAAATATAAATTATTCTATTGTTTCTTCTTTTTTTGGTATATTTTTATATAAAAATAATATTATATTATTGTATATAAAACTATTTCAATACTAATTTAGTGACTAAGATACCACGCTTTGTCCAGACAATTAGGCATAAAGATCTAAAATTTGCTATGTAGGATTCTTGGAGAGCGTAGGGAGACAACAAGAGAGAATTTCTCGAAGTTTCTACGGGAACATGAACAACGGGATTTTACTTAAACGATGCAAGCGACATCTCGTTACATTTTATATTAATTTAACGACCGCCTTGGCTTATTTGCGAGCAGGCAGAAGTTTTCATATGTTAATACATTTAATTTTACACTAAAATATATTTGCATATATCATATATTTATAAGGTCTAACTATAATGTACTTCTTTGTTCTTTTACAACAACTCTATATTTTATTGCATACAACCTATATGGTAGAGGTATCACTTTGAAATAATATATGCACATCTTCAAGAGAGAGTGATTCTCTCCTCAATGATTGCAATATATGAGACATAACTTATTATTTTTAAACAACTCTTTTGGAATAACATTCATTTTGGTATTTTAATTCGCTATTCAATTAGAGGAGATAGTTTATAAAATGTAAGAAGATATTAAATTATACGCAAATATTTCATTATATAAAGTGTAAAACATATTATTCAATAATTAAACTAAAACTGACCGTCATTCTTTAATTTAAACACGTAAACACTGTATTTTTTATGTAATACTAATGTTTGTTCCCGATATTATATTGCATTGAAATTTCACAATATAATATTTACAAAAATAATCAAAAAAACACCTTTAAACTTTTTTTTAAATAATATTATTATTTCTATAGAATCTAGATGAATATATACGACGCGTGTGACTCAATTTTACAAGATTAACTATTAATAAATAATTTCATAAATCTTATTACAACACAAAATATTCTTCTTATTAAATAAATTTAATACAGAATTGAGCCCCGCGAATCCATTAACATGAGGAGCCCAATATGATAAAGATCTATTGATAAGGTTTGAAATTCTTTACTTCCAATACTTCCCCATTTATATCAAACTGTTATTAACATGTTTTAAAACATTTACTATTAAGTTTACAGACTTCTAAGAGAACATTGTTTACAAAGATAGATTTTCGTGTCAATTCCTTACGAAGAGGAAATGTTACGAGCGTACAATGCCATCTCATACTGTACAAGAAAAAAACCACAAATATAAAGGAGGAAGAGGAAGATTTCAAGAATAGATCCTAAGGGATCCCCAAAGCCAATGGCAATTTTTTATTTATTTTATATTTTAAACAATATGCTTCCTTGAATAAATAAAATCTTAGGTTGAAAAGATGGCTTCCAGTAATACTCAATTGGTTAATAGCGCATATTGTAACACAGGTAGCCATTTTTTTTAATATGGCACTCCAGTTTCTTGGTGGCTTCCTTATTATTATAACATAAATATCAATAATCTATCTTAATAACTAAATTAACATTAGTTTTTAGTGATTAAACTAAAAATTAATTTTAATTATATGTAGACCAGGGGAACAAACACATAATAACATGTAATACTTCAATTAAATAAGACTAACTGACCCTAATAATAGCAATCCAAGCCAATTTATTAGTAATATATTTACTTAAAAAATTATAAATATATTATTATTACATATTCCTATTCAATGAAGATTGGCTTAAGCTATAGGTTATATGATTGAAGCATATATTGAAATCTATTCATAGATTTGTATGGAATTATCTAATAAATGTAAATTATTAAAATATAAAATGTATATAAGCAAACATTTATTAAGCCCATACACTTTCAATAATGCTTCCTTATCTACTGCAATGATAGCAAAATCTCATATAGCCTATTTACAATCTTACATACAATATATAATATATATATTATGTAATTTACAAAGTTTTTTCAAGGAGAGACTCACAAATTCTTAATAATAACATGATTCATTCAAATATATTAAAGAGCCAACGCGCATGGCTTTCTCCATTGAACAAACTTGACCTGGTGACCGTGAAGATAAATATGTATGGCATCAGAAAACCAATGTTCCGATTTCATTTTGTACTACTCAAAATATAATTGTTTGATGAATAAATAGCTTCACTTATTTTTTATTTCAAGTTCTTTTTTTGTTGGTACACCAGGTTGATAAATCTTAATAGTAATTTTACATTATCTATTAAATTATAATATAATCAATAACTTTGTTTTTTTTCTATTTGAGTCTTTTTTGTTAGTCTTTTTTTTATATATTTTTTTTATTTATGTTTTCTGTTGGCTTTTTTTTTTCTTTTCAGTTTTTTTTTGTTTTCTTTTATATTATGTTTATTCTTTTAATTTTTCTCTTTTTTAGTTTTTTTTAATCTTATTATTAGTTTTTTTTTATTGTTTTTATTATTTAGTTTTTTTACATTTCGTTTATATATATTTGTTTTACTTTTTTTTTCTTTACATTATCTTATATAATACAGAATTTTACATATTTAGAATTTCACACAAATAAATATTAGATATAACATAACACAATACAAGAAAAATATACTATGTTAATATTTTCTATATAATTTATATAATTCAATCATATAATCTGTTGTTTTATATGGCAATACTTTCTTTCATTCTTCATAATTCTTATATAATTTGTGGTCTTAGTAACACATTAACAGTAAGTTGCGTTTTACAATCCAAATAGCAGAACAATAAACAATTTAAATATGTATTTTAGAAAATAATTAACTACACATATAACTGCATTAAGCTAAATCCATAGTCTACTTTTACATGTCAATATTTTTATAAAAACATGAAAATATTTTAAACGTAGATGGAACTCGCAATTTTGGTGTCAAGTATCTACTAATGAAGCATTTGGACTATCATCTCAAAGTATTTGATGTGATAGTCGAAATTAACTAGTTATAGTTATATTATTTTTGAAAATTCTTCAAATAGTAGATATCATCAAATATTTTATTTACAATATAAATTTTATTTTATTATTGAGTGAGATTTAGTTTCTTGTTAAATTACAACTTCCATCTATGGGTTAAAAATAACATCATCCATTCTTGTCTCAACACATGTGATATTTAATTTAATTTTCAGTTATTTTATTCTTTTTACATGCATAACTTTGCTTATATTTAACAACAAACATATGCATATAACAATAAACATTAAAAATAGAAATTAGAAAATTACTTTTTATTTTTTAACTCTTACACTGAGGACCGCAAAGGAAGTGATCCAATCAAATAAATTATAAATATTTACTTTTAGGTAATCTCAAGAACATAATCATGAGAAGTTCCCTCGCATTTCAATGGGTTTGAAAGCCTATTGTAATAAGTCAATTGTTTTAAGAATTAAAAAATATAAAGCCTTATGCAGATTTGTTTCAGCGGAACAATTTCTGAATATTTTTTTATCTGGTCTAAAATCTTGGATGAAATACTAATAAAAACATTTTTTTACAATATAATAATGGATATACAAAGTTCATTGACATTGCGTAATTTATAAATTAAGTAAATATACTTAAAATTGCGCTTAAGTGTAAAAACTCACTTTTAAAAAACGACGATCAGTTTTTTTTTATAAATATTCGTTATTTTATATAAGTTTCACATATTTGATACAAATGAACGTTTCAACGTTTTTTCATATTATTTGAGACAAAAAAACGAATTTAGTGATATGTCTTATATCTCACCTTAAGGCAATATGAGAAATTATTTGATTCAAATAGTATAAATTAATATTATAACACGGAATATATGTATAAATTTATATAGAAAAATGGCACCTCAAAATTTTCTCCAAAGAAAGATATGGTATGGCATATATTATGACATAAAAAGGGCAATTAGAAAGATTATTCACTACTTAAGTGTACAAAGTAGTTTTGTTAAACACCAATATATACTTGTTTTTCAAAGAAAAATATACTGGAACGTAAATAAAATATATTTATATTTTATTTAACATAAAATGGGCATTCCAATTTTTAGAGATAATCTTAATATAAATTTATATTTTTGAAAAAAAAATTGAAAAACCATTTGTAAAGAGAAAGTCCAAAAGGAAATAAACCGAACAACTTCGTGAATTCCTTACAACGTAATCATACAAAACAGAAAATATAGTAGATGTTTTAAATTCGAACAAAGAATTAAATTCGACATTAAAATATAAGTGTTCTACATATTTTAAAAATCATAATGATGACGTAAATTTTATTGATTTTATATGTTGACTGATACTATATATATTAGTAGTAAGCCAAGGGGGTAACGTTAAATATTTCATACATTTGAACTAACGTAATAAACTAATTTTAATAAATTTTGCGATTAATGTCTTAACGTAGGAACATCTATAAATACTTACAAGTCTTACTCATACATACCTTCCTTTAGCTTTGCGGTAATATTGGAAAAAATCTATAGGATTAAATTAAAGCAAGTTTTTTCTAGATCGGTGTTTACTTTTTTAAAAATTAAATAAGGCATAATTAAATATAATAATATGCCATAAAACGAAAAGTATTTTCTTAAGGTAGAATTATGGCAGAAATGGGAATCGAACCCTCGATTTTATTCTACAAACCATCGCAAGCCACAATATAAACATTTCGTTCATATTCATAAATAACTAAATAGTAAGAACTAAGTATGAACCTAATCAGCGTTTCCCCAATTTTAGGGTGAGTGATAAAAATACCTAAAGTAAACCTAAAATATTAGCATAAAAACTCACATTCTCAGGTATACTGGGCAGCTTATTATCCGGACTTTGACACGAGAAGACGCTATGGCCGGCATTGTACGTCACTTTGAGGGTGTGTCCCGGCATTGGGGGGCGGATCCGACACGCTTCTAGAAACGACGTTAGCTCCCCTCTCTCCGTGCTGTTTAGTAAATTCGCTATGCAATTTAGTAATCTGAAATGTTAATAATATATGTGTTAGTAAACGAATATATCCGTATTAAAATAATAGTATTGACAGTCAGTCACACAAAGTGCACATAATTAAGTGAACCCTAAAAATATATAACTATACTATAAATTATAAACAGTATATATTAAAATATAGATAAAATATAAATATAGTGTACCCCACAAATACTTTATTGATTACATTACACGTCTATATTTTTTTATCTTCCCGCTGTATCACGCATATAGCAGGATAGGCAGAGGGAACCTAGTGTTAACTCTCCATTTCCCACCATTGGCCGTATTTCCGAGAAATCATGTATTGAGTGGCGGAACTCAACGCTTTGCCTTGTTAGAGGGAAGTTATAAAAATGTTAAATAAATTATTTTCCCTAATGTGAATCGAACCCAAAACCATAGCATTTATGATCACACTTTGTCCCACTGCGCAACATCTACAAATATCCCATAATGTATATATATATATATATATATATATATATATATATATATATATATATATGTATATGTATAAATATGTATGGCCAATGATACAATTGTCTTAAATATTCTAGTCGTGTTTGCCTATTGATTCAATTGTAAAAAAGTCGCAATGCTTCAATTCGCAATCATTTTCCACAGCGTAACACTAGCAACAAAATAGGGACAGCGTGTTGATATATGATATAGAATGTAGGTAGCTATCAATACTATCACATTTACATGATTATAATTGAAATTATATATGTACTGAAATCTGTTATTTCCTATTTAGTTTTTGACTTATACGCAGATATTTGTAATGGATTTGATACGAATTCGGTAGAATTAGTAATTTAAATATATAAGTTAAATTACAAATTTTCTTTGTCGCTCTGAATTTCGCCAATAATACTAATTTATTATAGCTTCACGCTGTATAACGCACAGTAGGGTAGGCTCCCCCTAGTGTTAAGATACTTCATTCCATAATTTCCGCCACAATTCTTCAGGTGTTGCCTGTTGAGTGGCGGAACTCAACGCCGCGCTTTGCCTTGTTACCAGAGCGAAGAGATGAAAATATAAAATATTTCATTTCCCCGAGTAAAAATCGAACCTAAATCCTGTCGCATTTACAGTCGCACTCTTATGCCCTTGCGCCAGGCCAGGCTTTGAATATAATAATAACAATAAAAATAGCAATAACAAAGTGCAATAATATGTGCTAAATATATTTCTTTCTACACCATCAATTGAGCAATATAGCAAATTTATTATTCTGACATTACAAAAGCATTTTATACTCTGCTTAATGTCTAACAAAATTTAAAATTAACATAAAAGGACGGCAGAAGCTCTAACCTTTAGATTGGTATGAACTATTCGCAATATAATAAAATGCACATCGCATTATATGATATAAATAGATATTCACATTGCTTTATAGTGCTTCACGCTGCCTTCCCGCACCTATACAGCAGGGTAGTCACAGAGAACCTAGGAACTTAGTATTAAGATACTCCGTCCCCTAAATACTCTTAAGACTATTACGTTCCTTACTTTACGCTCGATCAATTCTCGAGACATTACGAGTTGCCTCGTTACCGGAGCGAGGAGATTAAAATATTAAATATTTCATTCTCCCGAGTGGAATCGAACCCACAATCGTCGAGTTTACAGTCGCACACTTATGCCCACGCGCTACGAGGACCCTTTGCTATTTTTATATTATATTGTTGCAAAAAAAATCTATGTGGTTATATATGTATTTTTTTTTAAATAGCTCAAAACAAAGCTCAAAAGCAACTCAATTCAACTCAAAACTCAAGATATATAAGCGTGCTTAATTTATCAAAATGTAGGTTGACACCGAGATGGCGGTCAGATGCTATTAACATAGATTTTATATTAGAAATCAATCAATCAATCAACACACTGAAAACAAGAAGATTGCCGATAGAAATACTAGTATTTAAAAATGTTAAAACAAATTAATGCCAACAATAGTTTTTAAAGTATTTCATAATAAATATATTAAGTTTAGCTATATTAATTTTTAACACGAAACACAAAAGTTTTATTTTACAAAATTGGTTTGTTTATTATCAGTGCTATATTGATAAAATATACTTTAAACTGACTGTAACAGCATTGCCAGACTTTCCGATTTTTAATCTTCAAAGTAAAGAATATATACAAATGTAAAATTGTGAGACAATGTTCAGTGACACAAGGACAAAATTTCGCAATGCATTAATAAATCACAGTAAATGATCTTGTTATTTGTTATTATAGATAGAACAACAACTTATGTTGAGTGATTACTTAAAATTTAATAATATAATTTAGTATCCAGTTAAAATATTTTCAGTTGTTTTAATATATTATCATAGCAAAATCTGTGTACTATTTATATAATATTTAAATATTATATGAATAGTAATGCAGAAATGAATACCCCTCTCTATAAAGCAGGTTAAGCAGAAAAATTATACCATCAATACATTTGTCTTTAATACAAGAAAAACTTTTATAATAATGGTAAGAGATAAAAGAATAAGCCACTCTAAAATAATAATATCTATGTTAATATAAATTGTATCATAAGAACTTTTCTTACAAGAAATCTCCATTTGGTCTATAAAAAATAGACTAGCAGCATGCCAAAACCTAGTTGTTTTAAAAACCCTTAAAAAATATTTAGGACAATGTAACTTAACACAATTGTGTCTGTAGTAGCACAGCGTCACATCATCTGAGTGTTAACTACAATAGTTTTGGGTTTGATTAAATTGTAGAGGTACTTTCAACACACAATGTCTCGAAAATTGAATGATGAGTGGAGTATCTTAAACCAGTTAGACAGGGCCTACCCTGCTATTTGCAAGCTTCAGTATGAGGCACAAAAGTTATTTAAAAAATATTTATAGAACACTTACTTGTAAAATATATCATGCCAGGGCAAATGAGAAAGCAGCACAAGTGCTGTATTTGCTTTGGGATCATATCGACAGAAGCAAAATGTGTACTTGGAGTCTACAGACGTCATTACAAAAGAGTAATGCTGAACAAATGTGCTGAAAATTGAGTTTTTTTTATTAGAAAATACATTTATTTTTACAATATATTATATTTGAGGTGGTTGTGGTACAGTAGCACAGCATATGATGACTGGCTCACTAGTTATTTTATAAATTAGTAACTTGATTTTTTTTATTAGTTTACATTATAATCAAATATTTCTACTCAACTATTAGCATGTTATTTTTATTTTATACAATATTTTATAGTAAAATTATTTTATGATTTAATAGAACTAATTGTATTGTACTAAAAACTGCATTGAATACTTACTTTTCTAACTGACATGGAAATGTAAATTTGGGTACATTTTTTAACTCTTCTTCATTTTTGTATGATTCAGGATATTTTCTAATAATATATGGATCTCTGACATGATCACCGGGTGATACTTCACAGAACAATTCAAATAAGAAGCGCACAGTATCTCTGAAATATTTACCATAATTATGTTTTTTTTATGTTTATATTTAAATCCTTTATAAAGTTGTAGCAAATTAAGCATGTACATACAAAAAAATATGTGCTGTTTTTATACTAAGACATTATTACGCCTTTATTTTTTATAACAAAATTGGCAACCTAAAATATCTATAAAAAGTTAGGCTAAATTGTCATTTAGACATAAAATTGTATTTTATTCTCATAAAATACAAAAAATATTTTAAAAGCCACAAATATATGTATATACAAAAAAAAATATCATACATAAATCTCAAGTGAAGTTAGATAAATGGGTAACCTAAAATGTTTTTACTCCTGATTATCAGTGCACAAAACATAAATAAGTAAATTAACAATACTAACTACTCGAACATCGGTGACTACACAGGAAATGACAGCAGAACAAAATAGAATAATAACCGACGATAACAACGAACAAGCATAAAATGAAATTCAAAAGATACTTAGAATCTACTATTTATGATTAGATAATATGTATCAAGATATTAACATTAAATAATAAGGAGTTTCGCGATATATTGCAAAATTATTAAATGTTAAGTTATAAATAATAATTACCGTATTCTGGAACCCATGTCTGGACGTGGAGATTGTTAAAATTTTGATTACATCTTAGAATACTTATTTTTTGGTAAATATTGTAAAAATACTTATATTATGATACATCACAAGCCATAGATTTCACTGTTGATTCATGACGAGCATTTTTTATAGATTTTACTTTTAGTTCATTCCAAAGGATTATGAAAGGTGTTATAGAGTCAGTCTTTTTTTTCTTGCTTTTATTTCACTTCACAGCACTTCATGCAGATCGACATTTCACAGACTAAAAATAATGTTTTAATCGGAAAATTCACAGACTATGTAATGAAATATAACAGATAATACAAAAAAAATAAAACGTTCAATATTGATGAAAAATTAAAAATACGGTTCGTTTTCGCAGTTTGATAGTGTAAGAATATTTTCCAAAAATAATAAATTTTATTTTCAATTCTTTTAACTTAAAACATTATACACATTTATATTTTAATAAGGGAACTATTATTAAAGATAATTTGTAAAAGAAATCTCAATGCAATAAGAAAACTTAATACTACCGTATTTAAACTAATATAACGTTTAAAGCCACAATTATGGAACACTACGTTATTATAATTCATTTATTATTAATGAAATATAAAATAAAACAAGTTTGTGAAAATTGAATGAATTTATTTGTCTACACATACAGGGTTGATACAGCTAATAGAATGTTAAATAGAGAGAAGATACATATATAAAATTAAGATATAACCATTAATTAACTACTTCTAATTTTAATTTTGGGTACCCTCATTTACCAAAAACCCTCATCTTATAACTATATAAAGCTCTGTCCAAAGCATAAATATTGTATATATGAAGAGAAATCATAAGTTTTACAAATATAAAAGTTAATTGACAGCAAGAAAAATATTTATAACGACCAAAAAAACCTAATTTAACATAAATAAATTAACAAATGGTAAATATTAAATAAAATTATCATTAAATCAAAAATCAAATTAATATACGAAATTACGAAAATTATTATAAGTCAAATTAATGATATCAAGAACTTAACATGATTTACCTTAAGATAACAATATCACAAACTGCTAAACAAAAAATGATTCTTTTATTTAAATATTTTTTTCCAAATATTAAGATTGTAAATACGTTATAAGATCCTGTAAATAGACACTTATAATTTATACATCGAAAAACTACGACTATGGTATAATTATGTAGGTATATTTTTAGTTTTTTTTTTTAATTTTTTCTGAAACAAGTACTTAATACTACTGAGATATTATAAACGGTCCACATTTGTTGAAATTAACAAATGTGACAATTTTATAAAATTATATAAATTATTAAATTATAAAGATAACTTTAGGTTACTTTAAGAATATCAAGAACTTAACATTTATCTACCTTAACATAATAATATCACAAACTGCTGAAAAAAGTAATTTTCTTTTATTTAAATAGATTTTCTTTAAATGCAAAAATTGTAAATAAGTTATGAGATCCTGTAAATAGACATACATTCATACATGGAATAACTACAACTATTGAATAATGAAGTTGATTTTTTTTGTTTTTTTTTTTTATATTATTCTTAAACATGTAAGTACTTAAATATACTAAGACTGATTGAAGGTCCACTCCTGTTGAAATTTGAGCAGAGATCGCACCCTTAGTGGACAAAAATTACGAGTACCTTATTTGAATATTTATAAAAACTAGGTGATAATAAATTTTTTAAAAATAATTTAGAAATACTTAAAAATAGATTGTGGTGTAAATATAATAATAAATAATAGTAAGATATAAATATCTTATTTGGACCTGGTAATTTGTAAAGTGTGTGGTAATCTGATAAAGATGTAATAATTAAATTATAAAGATAACTTTAAGTTACCTAGTTTAAAAATATCAAGAACTAAACATTTATCAACCTTAACATAATAATATCACAAACTGCTAAACAAAAAGTAATTTTCTTTTATTTAAATAGATTTTCTCCAAATGTAAAAATTGTAAATAAGTTATAAGATCCTGTAAATAGACATACATTAATACATGAAATAACTACAACTATGACATAATTAAGTTGTTTTTTTTTTGTTTTTATTATTTTTTTAAACATGCAAGTACTTAAAAATACTGTGACTGATTGAAGGTTGACCACACCTGTTGAAATTTGAGCAGAGATCGCAACCTTAGTGGACAAAAATTACGAGTACCATATTTGAATATTTATAAAAACTAGGTCGTGATAAGTTTTTTAAAACTTATTAAGAAATAAAAATATATTGTGGTGTAAATATTATAAATAACAGTAAAATATAAATACCTTATTTGGACCTGCTAATTTCTTTGGACAGGTAAGTTTGGCAGGGATTCACAAATAGTTTATAGATATATACATATATCGCGGGCCTTAAACCATAAAGATGTAAGCATGAAACAAACATTATTTTCCCAGGAAAAACTTAATAACTTTTGTTGAAATTTCAATTTAATTTATTATAGTTTCGCTTGTGATTTCAAAAAGATGTTCACTATGCGTTTTTTTTTTTTTTTGTTTTAGGTATGTCTAAAAAAGATATATGGTGCTTGTGTCTCTTTATCTTGTTTGATAACTAAATTAAGTAAAATATAAAGATAAATTTAGTTATAAAAATCAGAGACCAGTCTCAGTCCAGCCAGCTGTGGGTTCGATTCCCACTCGAAGGAGTGAAATATTTAATATTTTCATTCCTTCAGTAAAGAGGCAAAGTGCGGCTTGAGAGACTTGACACTAGATTCCCAGGTTTCCTCTGCTATGGATTAGCAGCAGGATTAGCATACATAGAAAAAAGTAGTCTAACATAGTGATGATATTCCTTCTACTATTTTTTTTAAATTTTGTATCTTTCTTTGGTATAACAATATAATTGT
Organism: Heliconius hecalesia formosus; assembly: GCA_018249775.1. NCBI lineage: Eukaryota > Metazoa > Arthropoda > Insecta > Lepidoptera > Nymphalidae > Heliconius > Heliconius hecalesia. The sequence continues at coordinate 21,434 of DWMY01000071.1, forward strand.
TATTTAATTAGGTGTTTGATTCGAAAAGTATTTTTTAGTAGTTTTAAAATGTTTACCTTTTTTTAGATTTTAGAATAAACTATAAACTAACAAAAGGATGAGATCGATTTTTAATATTTTAAACTATTAGAGTTCAATCATTAATATCAAAAACAAAACTGCTTGCTTGCTTGTCAGAAATATCTCGATTTTTATCATACACCAGATGTTCTTTTCTATTCTTATCAAAAGCGATTAAGCTAAAATTTATGAAATAATATGGCATGTGATACAAATATTGAAATTAAAGATTATAATGAAAAAAAATCCTAATCCCTTTAGCTTGAAGCCCACAATATATAGTGTTATTAACGCCGTCAACTATAAGAGTTGAAATTGTTGACGTTTTGTGTATAAGCATATTTTAAAATATTATAATTAATATTTAAAAATGTATTTTAAAGCCAGGGAAATTGTCAAGTACTAGTTACTAGGCATTTATAATGCGAATATCACAGTTTTACTTAGATAGGTATATTTTGTAAGAAAAACTCAATTTAGTAGAAATACTTACGTAACAATAAGCGTTGGCGCAAATCTATACCTAACAAAACTGATTACACCCTTAAAAAACGTGTATACCTATACAAATCGACAACTATACAATAATCATAACGACAAATTATTAAAACATTGCAAAATATTTCCTAAATTCATAATTAAAACAAACTGAATAACTTTCTGTAACTGACTGATTGAAATATTTGGCATGAAGAAATGCCATCGTCCATTTTTATCTAAATCGTTTAATTGCTATATTCTAGGTACTCTTAATTATTTCGTGTCAAAACACAAAGCACTTTTTAAATTATTACAAAAAATAATAGAAAAATTCACATGTTTAATTAGAGGAACTAAATAACCGATATCAGCTTGTTTTCTATAAAGCTTGAGTTTAGATAGTTTAGATTTTAATAATAACTATGACGATATGTAATTACATACTAAAAACCCTTTCACCTACAGGGTATATTTGAATATAATATGAGGGTACATTACGAGGGTACAATTTCATCACCTATTACTAACCCATTATTTCATGGTGGGTAAATACTAGATTACATATTTTTATGCACGAAAAAATATTCGAAAGAAGTTAAAAATACAAAAAAACTATTTTTATAATTTTTTGATTTTGAATTAAAAAAAATAATCAAAAATAGAAGCATAGTCTCACATTTCAAGACTCGAAGAATGGAAGTACCTACTGTTAAATTTTAATCCCTACATTCTAGATTAATTTGATTAATAATGCGGATATATGTCCTTAAGCACTAACCCTTTCTTCTACAGGGTTTATACGGATAACACATGTATATGGTATTATCATGAACTATTGCACTACTAAGCCGTAAAATTGGCGGCGGTTAAATCCTACAAGCATATAAAATGTGACAGGATCTCGAACAAACATGACCATAACTATCCCTAAAAATCCTTAAAACATTACATTCAGACTTTAGTCTCCAAGCACCAATGGTTTCGAGTCCCGTCTAAAAAGATAGATGATTGACTTTTTTTTTAATTCCACGTTGTCCCGTGTATAATGTTTAATTCAAACTCTGGCTCATTCCTTCAATTTCGTCGACCAACACATGGACAGCTGTATCAGTACTTTCGCGACGGAAGTGCACCATGGTCGATAATTCTGGAATTCATTAAAAATAGAAATTATTTAATTATTTTTATAAGATTATGTCTGCGCTAAACTATATCTAATATATTACTTACTATATCTAATATGTTTTTCGCCTATCGGTACCAGCTATTTTACAATTAGACGTTGAAAATATGAGTATAAATAAATTAAATTAAAAAAAAAAACAACAAAACTTACATGACAGGCGTCAAAAAATAAATAAAAGATTGGAATATACTTTCTCTTTGTAGAACCAACCCTGCTGAAAATTTATCGTTATATAGGTTATTATTTTGTTCATACCCATGTGTTTTATATTTCATATTAGTTTATAAAAGTATAAAAAAGCTTATTGAAAGAAATAAAAAAATAAATAACAAACAACACGTTAAAATAAAGTACGTTAATTGACAATCATAAGAAATTCATACTTAATATAATAAAATATAACAAAAAATGGAAATATTTACTTTTCAAATGGTAATAAAAATATAAGGAACTAAAATTTGATACATAAATATGGTTACTTAAAGGAGCTGCGTATAATCTAAACACTCTTATAAGTGTATAGAAAAATCAAACACATTATAATTGTAGACAAAAAATATATTTTTCGCACAAATCAATAAAACAAACTAAAACTAAATATAGTAAGTACTATATAATACTGGACATAAGGAACTTGCTTCACAATTACCAAAATAACAAAAAAAAAAAACAAAAACATACCAAAGTCACATAAAAAAGTATAAAATTAAATAACATAAAATTAATTAATTTTTCGATGGACATTTATTGTTAAAAGTTATGTGTTAAGTGTTTTAAAAATATTAATTTAAGTTTATAGAAATGAAATATTATATTTCATCACGTCACATAAATAGTTGGACCAAATGTAATTGCGTTTTTTGTTAATGTCCAAGTGTAACTAACTGAAAGCTACAAAAAACTAAATAAAATAAACGTCAAAAATTTTTTTATAATAATAATAATTAAATCTCGTGTGTAAATAATAAAACGTAATACAAAATGGATTTATAATATCATATACATACCAACATATTTGTAATTATTAAATATCTGTAGACATCGAATATATTTTTCATGCACAAGTAGTAAATTCCAAACTTTCATGTAAATTAATGAACGAACTGTTGAATATATTTCATGCGTATTGCATACTTAACATAAATATATTGATATGAAGTACTTATTCAATAATTAAGTTATTTTTACTATGAATTATTGATATGTGTATTCAAATAGAAAAAATCGTTTTTTTTTTTGGCAGTAAAACTTAGTACGTCGTTACGTACTTACTTATTTAATAAGTACTTAAGGCTATCATCTACACTAAAAGCTATGTGATGTAAGACAAAGATACGAGAATAACTTTTATTTCGATATTTTCTTTTCCGAACACAATAAGAACTACTGGAATGCAATTAAAATGCCATCATGATTAAGAATTACTACATTTAAAATGTTCACTCTTAGTACAGTTATTATAAAGATAGGCAGGCATTTGACGTCATATTTTTTAACTTAATTTAAAATAATATATATATTCTTAATAATATAACAAAAAACAAGTTAAATTAAAAATATATAATATTTTGTGAACAATTCTTTATATAAAAAGAATGAAATAGTAAGTTCCTACCTTTATTATAACAACCAACTATAATCAGCTCGCTACATGATTGCATGCATTTGAAGCGTCTCATTCGTTTATCTTATGCAAATTACTATCGATACTATTTAAATTAATGCATATACCAAGTTAATAAGCTCTATAGAAAAATACAATAATATTAAATATATCTTCACAGAATAAAAAGGAAAAATGTAGAATCGACATTTCAAAGAAAGTTTTTTTTTTTTACAAAATACGTAAAACAATTCAGGAAAAATTAGGTATATATCATCTGTATCGATTCTATATTGCACCTTTTTGTATATTGAACAGTTTATTGTATAAATTGCAATATTATTAAGTGTGCCTTTAGCAGGCACTGTGAAGGCAATTTGAATATATATGAATTATTAATCTAGTCTGGCTATAGTGATATCGAATTAGATAATAATATTGCAACATATAATTACTATAAGCAATACACGTAGGTAATAAATTTATACAGGTGTAACGCGATCGACGGATCAACGGTTGTCTATGAGTAGAGGACTTAAGTACCTATCCGTTTCGTTATCCATACCTATTAACCGATTTTCTGTGGTTCGGCAGATATTTGTGAGTTTGTGATTTTTTGGAAAAAATCGGATTCTTGAAGAAGTTTGGCAAATACACCACCCAAATGTGTTAGTCAATTCACGGCCTGTGCTAGGATAACTTTACAGATAGGTACGGAGGTCCCTTACCCATAGATAATCGTTGATCCGTCGAAAGCGTTACATCCTGTATCAAAATTTCATATAAACTGTTGTGATTTTATCGTATTTAGACTAATTTATATATCTAATTTATACTAATTTGGATTTTTTAAAGCAAATTATGTGTATGAAAACTAATATTTTTATAAAAATTCTAATTTCAAACAAAGTCTTACCATCAACAGTAATTGATAGGTTATCTGTCTGTAAAATTCACCATACAAAGTTATGCAAATAATGAAATAAATTGAAAGTCGATAAAAAATTTATTTGTCAAATTATTTATGTTAGTCTTATTCTTAAACGTTAATTAGCTTTGTGTTTAGTCTACAAAAATAATTGAAATGACAAACGTGGGCTTAACACTGGTTTTATTACTAAATGGGAGCTTTTTTTACTTTTAATTAAAAAATAAAATTACATTGGTTATGTGAAGGGTCGCATTCGATAGTATTGAAAAAAATGTAAAAGAAAACTGAATTTTAATTCTGGCTACCTTGTTTACTTTACGCATGAAATAATCTATAAAGTATTTTTTTTTTGTTTACATGTGTTACATGATATAATTATAAAATAAGTTAAGTTTCACTTTTAAGGGAACACCGAGTTTATTAAGTACACCGAGAATAAGTATATGTCACGGGAACAAAATTTGAATTTTGATCTCTGCTTCTATTCTATTAATAATTAATTGACATTTAACTATATGTTATCTCTGAAAAATTAAATGTATACGAGTTTTGTTCTTTAATATAGATATTTTTATTAGTCTTATGAAGTAACTTACAGTTGAGGTATTTATAATCAACTTCACGCTGTATCCCGCACACAGCAGGGTAGGCAGAGGGTACCTAGTGTTGAATTGTTGAATTCTGGAGGCATTGCGTGTTGAGTGGCAGAACTCAAAGCCGCATGTTTCATCATACGTAAATACATAAAATAAAACCTTATTAAATACGAACAGGTAATTTTTTAGGTATAGAATTCTAAGTTAAAGGACACTTACAGACGGAAATAAAAATCACTATTTTTCTATGAAAATTAAAACGGTGGATTCCTAAAATTTAAATAAGCACATTTTTGTAAATGGCTAGGATTATTACCTCGAGGTGAAGTGTCAAATAAAGAAAATTGTATAGTTCCTGATATGATAAGAAACATTATCTATTATACGAGTGAAGGTAGGTCGTATAAGTACTTTTTTTCACTTCACGTATGTGTAGGGAACCTGAGAACCTAGTGTTAAGATACCCTGATCCCATTAAGACATTTCCGTTCCTTTTCTACTTTCCGCCGACTTCTAGAGGCATTGCGCGTCGAGTGATGGAACTCAACGCCGCATTTTTTTAAATCTTAAGTAATAGAAAAATAAATAAGTATACACAGCCGATATTAAAAGTAATCTAAAAAAACATTCAAAATGTTTTTAGCTAAATATAAAATATATTAAACAGTATTTAAATTTAGTAAATATTTCAAATATTTGTAAAATTAAATTAAATTTAATTCTAATTTTACTTATGTGCAAAATTTCATTAAGTTTTTGGTAGTGTTTAATTTAAATAAGGACAAATATTCTATTTGGACGGTGTCTGCTTCTATTTTGTCATTATTGGGCAGTTGTTATATAACATATATATATATATATATATATATATATATATATATATATATATATATATATATATATATATATATATATATATATATATATATATATATATATATATATTTTATATATATAATTTGTTAAGCATTTTTTTATCAGCTTGAAAAAGAAATGATCAAATAACAACTATAATTTGTGTTATCAACGCAATTAAATAGGGAATATTTTAGTATAAAACAATAAATACTGTCCTTATCGTTATGAGAAAAGATATATTTTATAACGTGTAAGATCGATAAAGATTAGTCAAATCATAAAATATTAAGTTGAAATAATATTGTAGTTAATAAATGAAAGTTAAATTTATAATACAAGTAAATGTATTAACTAAAATTTCTATACTTTACTGCTAGAAATGCAAACCGATTGAACCATGGATAATAAGCATTTATTTTCAATATACCCACATTTCAAATTTAATTTTAACCTCATATACGATACTGACAACTTTCGACTACATCGAGTTTAGAATGAATAGAATGGATTAACTTAAATCAGAATAATTAGAATTTGTTGATCTAAAGTATTGAAAATACATTATTTATGTAACTATAAGTATTTAATGGCAATACAAGATCTGGGAAAGTCATAGAAATTTGTGAAGCTACGTTGGTAACACAAATTAAAGTATGTTGTTTTGATGAAAATATAATAACTTTGGAAGTTTTAAAAGAGATGTTTTTCAAGAAAATCGATTTACACTGGTTAAAAATAACAAAAGATAAAGTAACATTAAGCTTAAAAAATAAGCATTTTATTGTTTCTAATAAGATAGCAGACATAAGGAAAGGCAAGAATAATAATACGAGGAAGGGACTACGTCACAAGTCAGTAGAGTCATACAAGAGTTTTCCAAATACTTCTACTAAAAATGGCAGAGACTAATTACTTTTTTTTAATTATAATATTAATAATATTATATTATAATATTAATAATAAAGATTTTGTATGAGTGCAGCTCAATTTATATGAAAAACAATCAGCTCATTTTTACTTAAAAATTCGAATATCACTATTTGCTTAAAATAATACTAAAATAACATTAAGTACTAAGTGAATAAGTATTTCGTAAATTTAACTAAATTGGCAATTTCTCTCCAATACCAGTTAGTATTAGCTAGTTAGCTAGTCGAAACTGCTGTCATTTTCAATTAGTCAAACAATTCAATTTAATATTAATATTTGGTCGATGTTGCCAGCACATCACAAATCCACTATTGTATGTTAATATATAATTAAGTCGTGTTTGAGGTCTTGTTTACGTATTAAATACTAAACTACTAAATTTATCCACTCTTAACATTTACAGGATATCATTTAGATAGATATAGAAAGCTCAAATTTATTTCCTAAATAATATTATTTTTGTGCATTATTTCAAAGTTTATATAGAACAAATGTTAACTATACTTAATAACTTATTTTTCGTTAATTATGCATACGTTTATTTATTATTATGTTTACAATATAATAATTTAATTCAACATTAATGACGAAACTAATTAATTTTCCAATTTTTTATGACAAAAAAAAATTGGTATTGAAATAATATACATACATTCACTTTTTATATTTTAAATAAACCTTTGGAGTGATGAAATAATTGATGTTAAACTATCCAATAAATATTGGAATACTGCACCGATACGGAAGCTTTAATTTTAAAATTCAAATTATATGTAGGTATATTGTGAGAATAAAATTGGATAATACAGAGATAACTTTTATGGGTTGTTTATAATCAGAAATATTACCCATATAAAATAGATTAAATACTAGTCGATATGTAAGTATATCTGGAACTTATATTCGATGTATAAATTAATTATATTTTATGCACTTGAATCTACAATTCGATTCGAAATTGATATTCAATGTATAAATGGAATGATTTATATTTTATCAGTGTATTAAATTTTTCATCGCATCTGGTAGAATTTTTTTGATTCAAAATCATTAATGCTATATAAAAAAAAACGTACAACATTTATTCAAACACTATAATGTTAAGAGTGAATAGTTATTATGAACATTAATTAATATTATATTTGTAAAATAAAAATATATGGATACATTTAGTATCATGAAACATTTAAATAATAACATGAAGATATATAAAAGTAAATATTTTTCTATCGACAGAGTCGTTAAAATATTATTTTAACAGCCCCAAACGATGAAACGGAATAATTATTACACATTGTAAATATCGATATCTGTTATAAATACGTATATAAAATAGATTACACATTCAATACGTAATATCGAAAACATCCAATTTGAACAAAAAATTACTGCGACGACACACACAGATATTAAGTGACATTAATAAAAATATCTAAATACACATATAGACTCGCATTTTCCATACAATATTGATATGTCCAAACATATTCCACATTAATTATTTGCATTCGTTTATTATTGTAAAATCTTATTACCTTGTGACAAGGCGAGGTGTGGTTTATTTTTGAAGATAAGCATGGCGATGGCGTGAACGGCGCAAGCTACGAGAGCACCGTAGCCGAAGCAACGGAAAGTAATCCAACCACCGTAAATCCCATACAGACGGCCACCGATAAAACTGCCCAGAGATGAACCTACTCCTTCGAACACAGCGCCTACTAGACCCTAATAAAGTGTTAATTATTTCAATTTAAAAAAATGGAATATTTATTTTTTTTCTTTCAAGTGGGGGTAGGTATAAATCTATCAAGTTTTTGAACGCTATTTTCTTGTAAATGCTGATTAAGTTTTTTCGCTAAATTCTTTACTCAAACGACGAGAAACGATTTCCTATTTAACGTCCTTAAATAGGAAGTCGTAGAAGGAATTACATTTGGAATGAATATTTCTCGAAATGAATAGAAGCACTATTTTCATATATTAATTTAATTATTTCGAGGCACATTCAAAGGAAAAAAATAGATCAGTACTTTTATTATTTACTAACCGCCCAAGGACGGTCTCCAAGAGGCGCTGGTTCAAATCCCGCTATGTTCACAATTATTATACGTTCTCTTAATAAGTATTTTCCTTTCCTTTCCCTTCGTGGAAGGACACTTCAAAAACATACGAAATGACAATACGAGATCCGTATAATTGTAAATATTATAATAAATAAACAATTTCAATATAACTTACTTGAACAGTTGTTTCAGTACCGGGCGGAGCCACAACGTTAGCGTAAGAAGTCATCGTTGGGTAAAACATGCCGGAGGTCAGTCCTTGGAAGAGCTCAATAGGAAGAATCCACCAAGCGCTGGTCAAATACGAATATAGTATCAGACGGATGCCGAAAGCGAAGAGAACTAGAGACATCATCATGTTATGGCCGAATTTCTTAAGTAGATGTCCTGTAATAGTGATATTGTTAAAGCTGTTCAGAATATAAGGATGTTAGATATTTTTAATTGCTTTCCTGTCGTTTATATCATTTTTATTTCTGAGTAAATGATTTTTATTATATTGCACAATAATAATATTTCCTGTCTATAATTAATTCTACGAAGTCAATCAATGTATTTTCGTATAAAATTCTTTTTAATATGAAATATAACATCATTATTGGAATCATAGCTTATAATTAACAATTCTAAGATGTGAAAACGTGATAAATAAAATAAAATATTATCTAGATTATCTTCAATTAAGGACAAGATATTTATGCTTTCGCTTATTTTTTCTTAGTAAATAAAGAAGGAAATATTGCTTCGAGTTTTTTTTTATAAAAATAACGTATACGACGTTAAAGTCGTCGTAGCGTATAAAGTTAAGGTAACAAGGATGATATAAAATAAAATTGCGAATTGAACAGCATATCTTTAAAATTGCGACAGAAAATATATTTTAAGTTATGTAAGAAATTGTTGTAAAGTTGTTGATTAAGCTTATATCTTGTTATATCAAGTTTTGTATTAAGCAGGCATAAAACTTTTATATAAATATTGTTAAAAAATGTTTTTTTTTAGTAGAAGTTACTATTGATGAGAGATGGTGGTAAAGTTGAGGAACGAAAGATCACGGTCCATGAAGGGTATCGTTACAGAGAAGTCTAGTTTCTCGTATCCTCAAACTTACCAGAGACAAACATGAAAGGTATTTCGCCGCCAAAAGTCTGAATAGCGCTGACCAATCCTTGGAGAGTTTTGACATAGTTGGCTCCATCGCAGGCCTGTCCAGCAATATCCTCAATATGCCAGAAAAGGAATTGCCACATTAGTCCGGTGCAAAGTCCAACAGCAATGGTCCAGAAAAGAAATACAACGGTCGGAGGAGAAGAAAGTAGTGTACGGACGTCAGCGACAATGTTAATGGAAATTTTCGTCATATCCACCTATACGTATAAAATCATTAAAAGCAAGAAAACCATAAAAACATTAAAAGTTAAATCAAAATAATTTGTAATATAAATAAATCCATATAATATTATTAAAACTAAGCCACTGGTACAGAAATAGAAATATCTTCTAATCTTTACCAGAGACCCTTACGAAACCAATGAAAACTGTACAAAAAGCCACAATAATTAATTATATTATGACAAATTTCATGAAAATTAATTCCCAAAACTATACCTTAATGAAGCACGAGACAATAACGTCGCCGAGCATAAATATGAACATTAGGATAAACGCTATCGTATAGTTTTTAAAAGCGCCTTCGCTCATAATATCAATAAGAGTGCCAGTTAGCAATGAAAATATTCCCCAACCGACAGAGCCCCATAGTCTTTGTCTACCATATTGAGATATCCTCGGACCTGAAAAGCAAAAATTAATTATATTTCGGTGTCAGACGTCGAAGGTTGTATAGTCCATTTGTTGTACAAATAAGCCTATAGTCTATTATAATTAATTTGTTAGTACTTACGTGCAGTTTGGTTTATAAGCTTTTCGAAACAAAAATTTAAAGCATATTAAAACTAAGAAACGTCCGCGACAAGATCCGAAACTTGTTTGATCGGCTAGTTAAAATGATTTATAAAATTAGGATAAACGAGTATAAATTAAAATATAACATGTATTACTTCGAAGGCTCATTGCTATTAATTCTTAATTAATATATAAAGTTCTCAATACCTCTTAGTCTAACAAACGTAGAGTAGGAATAGAAACTAATAAGATCTCGAAGGAATTAGAAACATTTACAAAAAAAAAACAAAACAAAAAAAAAACAACACATAAGGCTCTTTGAGCATCCTACAACGTTACAGTGGTTGTGTTATAGTGCAGTAAAAATTAAACTTCTCGGAAACTACTTAAATGAAAACTATATACATAAAAGAATACAAATTCTCAAGGAAACTGAACTGAGACTACGAGTTATGGTAAACATATTACTATCAATGAAAAGTTTTTCTGTTTGCCATAAATAAAACTACAGACGAAGCCACAGAGCTTGAAACTTTGAAGGCGGACAATTTTTATATTAAAGAAACCCATGTTCACATCTATTAGTTTAAATAAGACCATTTGAAATGTCATCATTTGATATTATGTGTTATCTTTTTAATTTAAGAGAAGTCACAAGATAGCACCATCATTTTGATTTACATAACTAAACTGACCGATACTATATAGCAATAAAGACAAACAGATTTAAATCTCATTTATCAAATTTGGCTTTTATGTTCTACCGATTTATATCGATATTTATTAGTTATTTTATATACATCAAATTTCTTTTAAGATTTATTTTTAAATGTACTAGGGTACATCTATCTATATATATAAAAGGACTTGTGCTGACTGACTGAGGTAAGACGCACGCACAGCCGTAACCGCTGTGCGTAGAAACGTGAAATTTGGGCAGATGTTTATTTTTATATTCTGGACATCCACTAAGAAGGGAATTTTAAAAATTTTAACCATAAAGGGATGAAATAGGGGTTGAAAGTTTGTATGGAAAAAAAAAATAATCTGCACTGATTTTTATAAAATTTGAAATTCAGACTTAAAAATATTTCATTGAACACGTATTTCATGGTTTTTAAAAATTCACCCCCTAAGGGTTCAAATAAGGGGTTGAAAGTTTATATGGAAAAATCTTTAAATTGCCACCGATTTTTATAAAAATTTAAATTCAGACTGTTAAAAATATGTTATTGAACACGTGTTTCGTGGTTTTTTTTGGATTCCCTCCTAATAAGCGGGCGAAGCCGCGCGCGCCCTCTAGTTTAAATATAAATCTTAAAAGAAATGTTATATTTTCTTCTGACATATAAAGACAAATCTAATAAATATGAACGTTATATCATATGACTTTATAAGAAAAAAAAAACAATAGTAACGGCATACAACTTACCCAACGTATTGAAACATATAGCATCAGCGAATGTAACCACAACAGCTTGACCGATCCAACTTATGATCATCATAAAGAAAAACATCCAAAATAGCTCGCTATATTCTGAGCCTGCTTTTTTTTCTCCGGTGGCACCTTCCAAAAGTTCGTTAACCTACACGGAAATTAAATAATAACCTAATCGTTTTTGACATTTTTAAAATGATTCCACACTTAGGAAATAAATATTTATTTAGAAAACCTATAAAAATTTTAACTTAGCGGCATTTGAACGCGCGCCTCTTCCAATTGTACCTTACAACTTGGACGGTTTCAAATCCCGTTACGTGTAAACTTTTATACGTTTTCTAAAAAAAAATTATACATTTTCTAAATAAGTATTTAAGAACCTAATGGCATTTCTTCTTAAGGCTGCTTACAATAATCGACGTGGGTATTATTCACCTTACCACTAGCTCTAGCCAATAACAAGGGAATTCTCATAAATCCTGGTTCCACAGGTTGGAGAGAAGAAGAATTATCTTCAATACAACCGATATTGCTTCATAAAGCAATATAAAATGTACTTACTCTAACATAAAATGCACTTAAGCAAATGTTATTCACTGTTTTAAAATTTCCAATTTCCATTTTTCTCAGTACAATATTGTTGTTGGCCCAGTTTTCGTATGTAAAAATGATAGAGAGTGCGATTTTTTTTCTATTTTGTATAGACTTTATTTTATATCAATGTATTTGTTTACATTACATTTTCATATTTCATTTGTAAACGGTTTGTTTTCAATGGATTTATACGGAAACTTGTCGAGCGAAGGTTGTCACAAGGGTTGTTACTTATCCATACATATAATAAAACTATAATAAAATAGATGATATTAGATCATGGATATATTATTAGATAAAAAAATAAATAATTGTGTAGTACAAGCGGTCAAAGCCGCGGGCGGGTCGCTAGTTTTTAAATATTTTTGTTATTAATGACAGTAAAATAGAAATTGACAGTAGCAAGAGGAAGTAAACAAAGAAGTCGTACGGAATTTGATCTACAGAGGGAAAAAGTACGATTTGTCTATTACGACTAAGTACACTTTAAACAAGTACGAATAAATATATATTAAAACTGTGAAAATCCAAAATTAAATCTCGTTTAAACTTTACATTAATAAGTAAGCATTATCAATATTTTATTTTGACAGTGGATATTTAATTGACGTAATAAGGAAATTTATTGTATCTCTCAGAACCTATTGCATCGTAAAGCGTTGTGTATGCAACTTAGAACGTAGAAGAGCCTTTGTGTGGAAGGGTACAAAAGGCGGTTGGAGACGACAACTCAGGAGTATTTCAGTATAATATATTACGATATGTCAAACGTAACAGCATAAAATATCAAAGTAAACAACCTAACTAGTAGCACTCTTCAGAAATATGGAAGTCTTAAAATATCTAATGAGCTGTAAGCCGTGGATATAAATGTAATTGGTAGTCAATTTGTCACCGCGGCTTGTTAAGTAGGTATTCTAATATTTCCATATTGTTGAAGAGCGCAACTAGTTAGGGGGTAACGTAAAAAATGATAAGGGCATTTTGCGTCTAATAAGCGGCGATGAGTTGAACTTATAAACAAATTCTTGAACCTTCTTCCAAATGGGTTGAACTTTATTTGTTAGAAGGTTCAAGAATTTGTGTTTTGCTTCTCTAGTTAAATAAAGTGTTTTGCTAATTACAACCCAATAGGCAATTCCATGAAGCAGGTGGAAGATGTAGAAAAGAATTATATATCTAAGTTCTTTCCACGTTTCTTTTAAGTAAACAACAGGATGTATATTTGAAAACAATAAAGTCCTTGTTAGATAAGTAAATATTATATTTGATACTAAATTTTGCAGGAATTGAATAATCCGTTTTGAATTTTGTGTTATGAAGTTAATATTTTCCTACCTGTTTCTGATAATTGAAGTAGTTTCTAATACCATTGAAATACTCCTAATAACTCGTTTACAACTTCGTGCAGTTTGATATCTAGGCGTCTGCTTGTACGCTATATCAGACTAAATTCATTCCACTCTGACCGACGTTATAGAAAATAGTTAGGGACTTGCTCTAACAGTATTTAAATTATTATAGACGGGCTGTGGCTCGCAACTCTGTTTTCGTGAACTATAAAATGTAATAATAGTTAATTCCTATGTTTAACTTTAGGAATTTACACAAACACTGTAAGTAATCCCCTACAAGTATCTCAAGGAACTTACATAACCTATGTACATAGTATTAAGTACGTAGATTCCACTGTGCATTGTGTCAGTCGCTTAGATTTTTATTGACATTTTATTCAGATTTTCAATTTTTTCATTTTTAAAAATAATGCGGTCAGAGGCTAGTCATAAGAAAATTATCTAATTCGTATCAAAGAAAAACATCTATCAAACAGAAAAATATGAAATAAAAAACATTCTTACTTAATAAGTTAATGGTAAATTATTACAGCAATAATTATATTTAAGTTATTGCTATGTTATTCAGTGAGAATAAAATATGTTTGGCACAGAAACTTACTAAATACCTAAATTTACTGACAAAAAATTCTAAAATGTATAAGAACAAATATAATCTGTTATTATTTTATCATTTAACATTCTAACCATAAAGTTTTTATAAATTGCCGCAAATTTAATTTTTAACGTCGATATAGATATTAAAATTTTGTGACATATCGTGAAATCGAACACTCGACGATTTGAATTACATATAAAATGACGTGCAAAAGTTTTGGGCCACCATATTTTTCGTACATATCACACAAAAATATGATGTTTAAAACAATTATAAATGAATTGACGATATCATTAGGAATATCTTAAGCAGCAATGACTACATCGCCCCGAATATATAAAAACAAAACAAAGCTTTGATTCTAGCCACAGGCTACATATTTCAGTTTACAGTGTTCAGACGTAAGGACACCGTGCTTCGACTAACATCAGTTGAATTTTCCCCTCGTAATTCCTGTGAAAGGGTTTTTTGCGCATCTATGACGCTCTCAGTTTTTATAATTTTATGGCCTTGGTTCGAGGCCTTTCGCAGCACACCGCTCCGAATTTTCTGGTCTATATTTCGAATTTGTGAATTTCCTGTTTTATATTTCGAAATAATACGATTTGTTTTACTTTTACTGGATAAAGCCGCAAAAGTAAAAGCCATAGAGAGTTTTAACACGATTTCACCATATTTATTATTCGTCTGTTTCAGGATTATTGCAGAAATTACGAGTACGGAGCCTCAGCAAATAGTGGCTTAATACTTTTGCACATCAAGTCATTTGATTAGAAGTTCATTTAAAATGTATTTTTGTATATAAATTGTGTGAATTTTACATGCAATAAGGGTATATTGTATTGTATCGTATTGTTTCTGTATCTAACTCGTTCGATATTCTTAAACAACGAACCAGTGCGGAATTAAATATTTTATTTAGTAAATGATAAAATAAGAGTGGCTAGAAACTTTTGCACCCTTTTGCATATAATATATATCTAGTTGTATCTACTTACCAGCTGATTATCGCAATGAATGTCGCAGGCAGATTTAAATTCATTAGGCCATAGCTCATAGTAGGCCTTGGGACCGCAATACGGGTAGTGTATAGCACCTGTTGTTGAATATTTAGCTTTAATAAAATACTATCAATTATTGCAATTAACACAACATTATATGCTGTCAAAGAACTATATATTTATTGACCGGAATAAGAGGACGATTATTATATATATATATACACTTTTGTTATTAATATTTTCAAAATATAAGATGAAAATGTGATAAACAAGAGATACATTTAAAGTGGTGTTTGACAAAATATAAAAATCTTTTTATTTTTTTTTATATTACTTGAAATGGTCTAGTAGCTGGCCCCCGAAGAAATGTAAGCAGAAATAGCAGCTCGAGAGAGAAAATAAAAATAATTCCTCCTGTGTTTAAAACATATAGCATTTTAATAATATAACAAGAGAATTTCGAGCGTCACATGTTTTAGATGGTTTTCCAAAATGTGTTGGTGCGTCTTGCTTTACAATATATTTTCGCTCAAATACTTAAAGACATTTATTTAAATTAGGACATGTCTTACCGTCTACTGTCTTGATATAGTCCATTTCGATGTAGATACAATTGTTATCAACCACCATTTTCGACAATGATAATGAAGTATCGAATGATAGCTGGTCCGGCAAAGCTTCTGGGTTTCTCGTATGACAACTCGACGCTACTCCAGCATTCCAACTTTCACATAATTCCATCAATACAAACGGTGAACTTATGTTACAATAAACCTTAAATCAAAATGAAATTGAGAACTTTTCGAATTTAACGTTAAGCATATACTATGTATCATATTATATTACTAGCTACTATTAATCCACCAATAACGAAAAGTAATTAAGTCTGTAAACGGTTGGTATTTGCTAGCTGAATATAAATGTTTTTACATTCCTACAATACTACAGTAGGGCACTTCAAAAACTTTCCCGAATATCTTTCCTGCAAATTTTTAAATTTTATGTTTTATTTTAGTATTTGTAAATTATTCGAAATGTTAAACGATTGAGTATATATTTTGGTAGTTGTATTATTAGATAAATGAAGTACTATATAATAAGTAAAATTCAACAAACCTCGCAAGCGCCCAAATTTCGCTTTTCCATAACATTGTCAATAGCGATTTCATCGTAATTGCAAAGTCTAAAATCAATTTTTCCATCTATGCAAGTCATATTGACTATATTTTTATCGATTAGGGCCGTTAAAGAAGGATCGTAGCAGTCAAGACTGCAGAGTTCGTTCATAATAATATGAGGTTTGGCACCACGGCAGCGAGATTCATACATTAGACCTGGATTAAATAAATTAGATTTTAGTAATCACGGCTTTATTAATCTCCTAGCTTAAATGTAACTGAAACCACCCGTTAACTAACAAGTGAACGTAGTACGTACGTACGTAAGCGATATAGAATTAATGTAAAGTATTATTACTTGACGCTGTCATAAATTGACCCTGATAAAATTTGGAGATTCTACGATTCTACGAAAGAAATCAAATTATCAATTATCAATTACTATATCAGTTCAGGTATCAGTTTGTACAAACAAGATGTTTAAAGTTAAATTTTAAGTTAAAAGTTAAGTATTTTACTTACCGTCGAGTTTTACAGTATGTGTCGAGATCGAGAGACAGTCACTAGTGTTAGTTACGTTATTGATCATCGCGGTATACCGCATCGTTTTTACCATTCTATAGCAATACAACGGCATGTGCCATCTCTCGCAGACGGTCTGCCACATACTCTGTGTCGTCATGTTGCAGTTCATCTAAAAAACATATAATACATGTAACGGACTCTGTTAGGAAAATATCGTTTTATTTTTTTAAACCATAAAAAGTAAAAAAAAGATGCAATCATGTGCTTTTGCTTTGACTTAACGTATGTGCAATAAAAAACTTCATGTTTAAATGTCCTTTGCCGGACATGTAAAGCTAATACTGCCTTTAATATTATCGCTTTGCAAGCGAGTGTATGAAAAAAAAATAAGAATTGACCAACTCATTCGCAGAAGCAATAATTTTAAATAGACGTTCATATTTCGCGTTTGTAGTAAATAACATTATTTATATTCATTTAAGTTTATTAATAAATTGTTTTAAATAATATTTAATATAATTCTACTGTATATTTCAAATAAGCCTGTGAATAACACAACGACTAACCTTGCATTGCGTGTTATTAATTTTTGTTATTTCTGATATTTTGCACTGGTCGATGTCGCCAGATTCTGGGTAGCATGTTTTTATCGCCGATGCTGTGTCGCCGCAATCCATTTCTATATATGATTCAGACGCTTCTCGGGGTATAAAATATATAGCAGAAAAACTTATGATAGTAACGATTTGAAAAATGATAAATATAGTTTTCTGCGATTTGTATCTGAAATTATGATTAACTTATAACTCTTTTTCATGTTTTTAATCAGTTTTCATTATTAGTTACAAATTCGGCTGGATATGGTTATGGGCCAGGAAAGAGAGAAGTTATTATAAAATACTAATTAATTAAAAGTAGCCAGGGCCACAAGATAAAGTCGACAAGGAAAGAAGTAGCTTGTGCGAGACTCGAGATTTATCTTTTTTTATTTTTATGTTTTTCTTGTAATATGCTACCGGCATAGTATTCTATATAGTATAAAATAAAATACATTTCACAGTTTGTCAAAAGTTGGTTAATAGTCTATTCTGTGAGGATAGTAGGTATTATAAAACTTATGCATGGCTTTCTTTTATATGGGCTATCTAACGTTGTTTATCATAACTTTTTGATCTATTTAATCCAGAGGTCCACCTCCGAGCAGCGCCAAAAATATCATGAAAGTGATTGGGTATTTATGCAGTCATGCCTCCATAATTTTTTTTAATTAAATATTGTTTCGGCGTTGAGTTCCGCCACTCAACACGCAATGCCTTGAAAAATTCGGCGATAAGTGAGGAACGAAGTGTCTTAACACTAGGTTACCTCTGCCTGCTATGTGCCCTGCTGTGTGCTAAATACAGCGTGAAGATTTTCTTTTTTTTATATTTGACTGTCCTTGCCATTATTTTCTTCCATTTCATTCTTTCGAAAACTCTTTCTATTTCTTTTAAGAATTATTGGTGACTTGACTGATTTCATACTGAGTATTTAATTTACAAACAGCGCCCATTTAATTATCGTATTCTTCTTCTTTCCTTTAGTTTATTTAGTTGGGATTTAAATCGAGATTACTAGTAAGCTAATTTTTAAATATGAAAGTAAGTTATAAATTATACGAAATTGGCTGTCATAGTATAGTTTGCAAGACGTAAGCTGAGTTTTGCATTTGTGAGTATGTCACTAAAAGTAGAACCAGAAAAAAAACTATTGGCCGTAAAAAACTATTACCGTGGCGGCACATGCGTGAGACTGTAAACGCGACGGATGTGAGTTCGATTCCCACTCGGGTAATGAAATACTTAATCTTTACCTTTTTTATTTTCATTAAAAAAAAATTTATACTTATAGAAAAAGAAATATTGGTATTTCTTGACTGAAACGTCGACTAAATATTTCGAAAACAGTAAGCAAATAATATAGCGATTCTTCTTAGCTTCGCGAGCTCTTTCCGTGATTGAGAATAATTTGAATGTCGTTGTAAATATATTTAAAAAACCCTTAGCGCTACATTTTACCTATTATTCTTATATATATATATATATTCTAAAGATAATTTGTTGTCCAAATCATTTATCTCAACAAAGTAATCAGCATTGCAATATAATTTAATACCTCGCAAGTGACTTATCTATGTTATCTAAATCTTCTTCAAAGTCAGTTCAAGTTATAACCTTTTCGTCACAAGACAAATGTACGTATGTACGAGATACAGAAAAAATATAATAATTTATTAAAAAAATATAAATATTTATACGTCATCATGATATTATCATATTCATCATTGAGACTGAAAATGTACTTAATTATAATAATACATACGCGATTCTGGTTCAATGATATTAATTATATTATATTAAATTAATGAGTCTATAAGTAATAATTAATTTTCAATAAATATAATATGCCTTCATGCATGGAGGAGCCTGCTTAAGCCCTTGAAGGGTTTAAGCAGGCTCCTCCTTCCTTCCGATAAGGACTCCCAAAAGTTTATGTGGGATACAAACGGAAAATGTGTCAACCTTAAATGCGAGGTACAGGTACTATACTATTTGATGCCTAAAACCTACGCTATATACATTTAAAGATTAAAAAAGAAAAAAGAAAAGAGAGAAGAAACTTCTATGATTTGAGTAGTTGTAGAAGTCGGCAATACAATACCATAATGTGTATGTAGGTAGGCTGGCAGTGAAGTTTTACCGTCATATTTGGTTTATTAAAGTTTTAAGAGGAAAATCACTAAGATACTGAAACCACCGGGTTCCAGAATTTTATACATATTTTATTCATTTAAAAAAATTAAATCAATTCTCATATTCGGTATTTAACTTACAAGAATTTAAGAAAAGAAAATGCTTTTCTGGTAATAACAACAGTATTTGCCATACCAAAACTAAGCTAAGAACACAAAAATTTTAAACAGCAAAATAATACTTATTAAATGTGATACCAAATATAATATTTGTTTTGTAAGAATAGTCCAGTTATTACACAAAACCTTAAATAATTAAAGGACTTTAACTAAGTAATGCGGTTTTAGCTTTGCTAACATTTCTATTCATTACAGCACTATTCTCTGTATTACATGCTGTTTTTTTATTATGAGTTATTACTGCTACTTCTTTATTAGTTTATCTTTAATTTTTGTTATTTACGATTTAATTTTCCAAGAAGCCTGTTTAACAGTCACAAGCTCTCATTCGATATTTAATTACTGTTTTTTGTATTGCAACTTTTATTTTGTTAAGCGTCGTGCGTGGCGGTCTAAGACAGAACTAGAACACTGATCTTTTTTAAGGTTGTTCCAGTCATCTTAGAAATAATATTTTGCCTTTAAAGTGCATTGATTAATAAAGTTCATTAACAAGTACCTTTACTATCACAATAGGCGCTTACTGTTTCGCGAAAAAAAGCGAAAAAGAGTATGAGCAATTGTATTATTTTTTTGAAAATGAGATAGGTCTCTCAGAGGATCTAGCTGGTACTTCTTCTGCTTTATAATATTTTATAAGAATTCAATACTAGCTATAGCTAGAACCTGGTAAGTCATTTGGTATATAGCTCTGGATACAGCGTCATCGAATAAATAAGAATTAAATTGTATATAGTTGTAATCAGTGAAGTGAACAAAATGTCAAAAATAAAAAAATAGCAACATTAATTCAAGAATTAATAATCTTTCAAATACGTTTTCTTTACTCCTTATGTTTGCTATTTTTTGGTAATGGTCTTTGATGACTTTAATATTGATATAATAGATTGGGGCAAAAGTATTTTCGTATTTTGAATGTATTATTAGTAATCAAACCTCTTTGTCTGTACTGAATGTAACTGGCTGGTTTTAATACTATTAAATGGTAGACATTCTGAAGATGCAATAAATAAAAAAACGAATTCCCGCCGTTTTTCAATTGTTTTTCAAGCAAGCAAAATGAACGTATGTGACGAAGAAATTTGGTACATTTTAAAGTTATATTACAAAGATAAAAATGCAATATTTGGTTCAAGCGTTTCAAGCCAGGAAATTTTTGTG
This sequence comes from Heliconius hecalesia formosus, assembly GCA_018249775.1. NCBI lineage: Eukaryota > Metazoa > Arthropoda > Insecta > Lepidoptera > Nymphalidae > Heliconius > Heliconius hecalesia. The sequence goes on from DWMY01000071.1 coordinate 42,750, forward strand.
TCAAAGAAGAGGTTCGCTCAGGACGCCCTGTCACAGATAAAATCAGTGCCATCTTTGCGAAAGCAGAGCAAGATCGACAAATTAGTAGTTACGACATTAATGAAGAACTTGATGTTGATCATAAAATAGTTTTGCGTCATTTACGAAAGTCTGAGTACAAGAAAAAACTTAACATTTGGGTACCACATGATCTAACTGAGAGAAACCTAATGCAACGTGTTTCCATTTGCGATTCTTTGTTAAAATGTAATAATTCTGAACCATTTCAAACAGTTTCATTCTAAACAGTTGATGAAAAATGGGTGGCTTACGATAAGAATGTACAAAAAAGATCATGGTCGAAGCACGGACAAGCCCCACAGACCGTGGCGAAGCCCGACCTGTCTCGGAACAAAGGATTGGAAAGCAATCTTATACGCTTTTGCCACCGGGGAAAACTATCGATTCTGACTTCTACTGTCAGTAATTGATGAGGTTAAAAAAAGCTATTGAGAAAAATCGGGAGCTGGTGAATAGGAAGGGCGTAGTGTTCCACTATGACAACGCCAGATCGCACTCATCTATAGCCACGCAGCAAAAATTGAGAGAGCTTGGTTGGGATGTGTTGATACATACTCCGTATAGCCCTGTTCTTGCTCCATCAGATTTCCACCTGTTTCGGTTATTGCAGAACATTAAGATCAAAAATCACAAAAGAAGATTGAAAGTATTCCATACATTTTTGGGCCCAGAATGTAAAGAGATGAAAATGGTATGATTTAATAGATCTAGGTACATCATTCCCTCCCTGAAATCTATATAAATTTTGGCAATCTGAGAGCTGAGTTATTAGAGATTTGATAAAAGTGAGGTTAAGTTCGCAGCACAATTTCTTGAATATCAACTTCTATAAAATATGTGATTGTTGAGTTGTTTAAGCATTAATGTTTATTTTTTATAAATAAAACACATTTTAATGAATATTTTATTCTTCTTTTATTATTATTAAATGTCATCTAAGAAGTGTGTAGGTGGAACTAAATTATTTTGGTACCTAGCCCAACTAAGGTACCATATAATACTCATAACATGAGGACAGCAGCCTACCATTCGTCTTCCTACAATACAATTGCAGTATTTCATAGCAATAGCTTCCCTTCCACTACGAAAGCTGTCAACTAAAATGTAACAGAAATATATTTTCATGCTTATATATCGGGATTATATCACACCTCTAAGTAACCAGGTTGTGGTGGTTTTCATCGTCTAAAGGTCGTCGGATTAGGGTATTGCAGTGGCCATTGGCTATCCCACAATTCACACAACGATTCATAACCATAGCGGGGCGGTCGTAAGATCCAAAAGATTTCAGAGTCCAGTGGGGAAGCAAGGGTACAAAGTAGGCAGAGTCAAAATCCGAGCAAAACAACGCAGTAGTCGTTGAAAATATCAAACAAACGGGAAAACACTCAAAACACATCAACACGAACGACGACGATTTTAATCGATTAAGGATCTAGATCTTATTTTTTTCATTTTTCTCCACTTCCAGAATGTCAATTAATTTATTATTGTCTATTCTAAAAATAAAAAAAAGGATTTTTTTTAGATCACATCTTAATTCTTTACGTTTAGGCCCAAAATTTTCAGTCTCCTTTCTACAGGATTGGGATCATGGCGCTACCCATAAGATGGCAACAAGTCATCGATCAAACCGACACATATACATTATAAATAAATAAAAAATTATATCTAAAAAACTGATTTTCCTTTATACGAACAATACAAAAATACTTTTGCCCCGACTTTATATGTTCTGATATTTATTCATTTTTTATTAAGTTTTTTTGTACGTTACGTTTATATAACGCAGATCTATCTCGTTTCACTAATCTTCGGCTACTGGATGTGAAAGAAACAGAAGTCTTTGATTGTGGCAATGGAGTTTCAAGACTTTCGAGTACTAGGTATATGGGCCGGTTTTCTAGGCTCAAGATTTCTTCTTTATTTTTTGTCTACGATGGCGTAGTTTTTCCGCTGATGTCAACGTTATCTTGTGAGGCAGAATGCCTTTAAGCATAAATATGTATATATGTTTCCAAAATCACGAAAAATATTAGCTATTCATTTATTTATTAATAAATACTATTATATATAATAAACTTTTTTTCTTATAGTTGTCATAACCTACGTAGCATGAGCTGTATGCCGCAATAAGGCTGTATTTAATTTCAATAAACATTCACAAATTACCGCTACGCTACCAATCTAACTTCTGCATTATTTTTATCGTTTGCGCAATGTAGAAACAAAACTTAGACTGTTTTTATAATTTACAACATATTATAGATGATTACGTTAGAATGTTTTGACTTTTAAGATGAGGACACATTAATCAACAGTTTCCTTGCAGAAACTGTCTGACTTGCACAAACTGTTTAGTTTGTCTTGCAGAAACTGTGAAACAGTCTGATGATTGTGAATGACTGTGTATTATATTACTATAACTTTCAAGTTTTTCAACGAAGACGAAAGGTATTAAAAATTATCTTCCTGGAAATATTTTTTTCTAAATTATATTAACAAGTAAAACATCATACGAGGACATGCATATTTTATATGGAAAACTGTGGGTTGGTCCACGTACGATAAACAAAACCAAAGAGTACAACTGAGTTGCCTTACTATCGAAATGATTATTGTGAATAATTTAAAAAAAAATATAGAGGTAATTCAACTCGTATAAAAGAGCAACTTAACAAAATACTTTTGAAAAAAATATAAATGTGTTTACGAAACAGTGTTATTTAAAGGAGACCAACTTTTAAGTAGAATGGCCACAGACCGACGAACGGATAATGAATGATCCATTATTTTTTTTACGTATAACTATAAAGTATAAACATTTTATTCACTTAAACATATCCTTCATACATAGATCTGTAAACTTTTAAAATGCGATGTACTTTTTTTCTACACTTGCATCTGTATCAATCAACTTCGCAAAGCAAATAGGCGTCGCATAATTTGTACATAAAAAATATTACACCAAACCAAAAATTCAACTGCATTAAAATTAAAAAAAAAACGAGTCCAATAGTTATTGAAATAGTTTCAAGTAGTAATTAAAAATACGCCATTAAAAGAATCATAAAACGAATAAGCACACACACAGCTAAAATTAATTTAAAATTTACAAGGCTCGTTAGGAAGATTCAATTAGTTAAAAGTAAGTACCGATTGTAAATTATTTCTATTATGTAAAAAACATTTATTTTTGGGTTTATCGACTATAAGTTCATTTATTATTGTAGATTTTCAGTATTACTATAGAAAAATCTCAAAAGTATTATTTATTTTTAGGGTTTTCTAGCTCAAAACGTAAAAAATAAAATCTTTATGGATTATTTTTGGATTATTATTTATCTCTAGATCGCGTGGAGGTGTCAAGCTAAAATGAATATCAAATTTTGGTTTAGGTGTACGGTTTTTTGGTGCATAGAAAATATCAAGCTCTCGTCTATTTCAACGCGATCAAAAGATATGAGCATTTTTGCATCGTTATTGCTGCATTTTGTTTGAAGTTCTATAGAGTACTTTCCGAGGACCTACTGTTATGAAATTTGAAACCCAGAGAGACCTTATTATATAGATAAATGAAAAAATCCGAATTCTGAAAATCATCAATTCATATAAAATGAGTGCTTACGCCCGCAGATTTATATTTGTCAACTTTATTCACTGCGTAATCAAAATCCACGTGGTTCGATCCCCACTCGGAGTAATGAAATAAACATTATTTTAATTTCCTCGATCTGGTAACGACATAAAGCGCAGCGTTGAGTTCCGCTACAGAAGTGTTGTAATGGGGAAGAAGTGTCTTAACACTAGGTTCCCTTTGCCCACCCTATGTGCGTGAAGCTGCAAAATCCCTACAATTATGAAATTTGGCAAGAAGTGTAAATTTACAGCAAACATAATAATTTTAGCCAGTTCGCCTAAATTTGATCGGGCAGGTGGCAGCTCTCAAGCTTCTCGCCGATTTTGGCAATATGCTCGGACGTTCCTCTGGCAATTTACCACTTAAAATACCTAGAGGCTCGATTGTACTTCCTTTTTGATACTTAGTAACCAGTGCTTCGGCCTAGATTTGCCTCACGTTTGGCAAGGCAGCAAGCTTACAAAACGTATCAAACCAATGCTGTGACTTGTCAATGATGTCAATCAACCACAGTGCTAGGAATATAAAGTTTCATGCCCTGCATAACCACGTCGGCAAAAGCAGCGGCACAAGTACTAAGATCATCGGAGTGAAACAAGACGGCCCCCATGGATAATATGAGTAAAATCTATGCGTCCCATCCTAATTTGCTGACTCGTAGTGACAAACGCATCGAGTTGTGGCTGCCGCGTTTAATGGGCACAAAAAATCGTACCAGGCATGGTCTGAACCACTGGGAACCTCAAAGGGACATCAACGACGACCTAATACTGTTCCGGATTTGACATCAACAGAAAGTCCAAAAAGGAGATATTGTGGTTGTCCACGTCTGGAGTCGCGTAAGAAACACAACCAATTTTGACAATCCATGCGCACTAGCAAGGTCGAATACAGGCCTCCAAAGGCTATATAAAAAACAAGGCCATCCAAGCCAGCTGGCATTGTGCGCATTAAATTCGCCAAGTATCATGACCTCAGCGGAGTGAATCTGTGAGAGCATATCGTCGATAACGGATTATATATGTTCCATGAGCCGATCCGTTAATGCATTATCACTGTGAGACCTGTACAGTAAAACAAGTACAGTAGATCGAACACGATCGTCCGCGTCAACACGGAGCCAGATAGTTGATAGGTCCCGATTTTTAAATTTGGCAAGACGACGGGAACTTAAGTTCTCTCTTACGGAGACAGCGACTCCGGCATAAGGCATAAAATTATGTACCATTTTGTAGCCGGGGTATTGAAGATAGGTTGTGTCGCTCTGTCGGGCAATCTGAGTATCCGTCAGTAATCAGGTTGGAATGTAGACTCCTAATACTACAAAAGTTCACGTTAAGCGTAGTAGAGGTGGAGCGTACCCCTTGTTTGCCTTATCTGTAGTACGGTACTGTACCCTCCGCAGAATTCGACGGGCGCCCTGAGCCTAAAGACTCAGGGAGAAATTCACCAGCACCAGAGGTTAGGATAGCGCCAATTAAAGACTCGAATTTCTTAGTGCCGCTATCATGTTCCAGGAAGGGGATTGGGTGCCGGAGCAACGTAGTGATATAAAGCCCCTACTTAACGCCTGTTTTAAATGCCGGGGGTGGTAATAAGCCGGTCAAGTATGCCCATGCGTGTTGCCATTGCTGGCGATGTGACTCTCTCACACGTACTTTAGTCGCCTCTTACGACACTTAGTGACAGGGTGATTCTATTCTAAGCCGAGAATACACGGCAACCTACTGCTAAGACACTCAGTTTCTCACTTTCCACAGAATTCTGGAGGCATTGCGTGTTGAGAGGCGGAACTCAACGCCGCGCTTTGCCTCGACACCAGAGCAAAGAAATCGAAACATAAATTTAAATAAATATTTCATTTCCTCGAGTGGGGATCGAACCCACAACCAATCGCATTTGCAGTCACACTTTGTGCCCCTGCGTCGCGACTGGCTCCAAAGGTGTTTATTGATACATTTAAAAAAAAGAGTCTAACTGGATAAGCATGCAGTTGCTGCTGGAAAGCTGCATTTACCTCAAATAAATAGGTTTTAACATAATTGTATTGTTTTTTATCCGAAATAGCGACACATTATTTTCTTTGTCTCTAATCCTTATAGTAAGGGAGTTACGTTGGTAATAAACCTGTGTTAAAGTTTATTTTCTCGATATCTATTTCAGATTTATTTATGAAATTTAAACAAAACATAGGTATTTATAAGCTTACTATTATATTTTATTTCAGAATTTTTGACACATTATAATTATGAAAATATTTGAAGTTTATTTTTGGGGGCGCTTTTATATACAATCACGTGAATTGTCGCGTACCAAATTGAAGCAGCGAAACATATCTCAAAACAAAGATTTGTACGCATATAACATACATATAGAAATCTATCATCCTAATACAATATATACATTTGTATATCTTAGTAATGCCAAAATCAAAATTTATATATAACTTAAAAATAGAGTCAACTCTTACTGCAGTTCAGCTTTTCCATGCTTATCCAGCTAGACATTTAGTAACTAAATAAATTATGTTAATATATACAAGATATTCGTTATAAATTGGTTCCCTTTTATATTTTATTAGTATTTAAGACATCAATTAATAATAACTATTTTTAGACATTTTTAAAGTGTTATTCCACACTTAGGAAAGAAAAATACTTATTTAGAAAACATATAAAAATTTGAACGCAGCGGGACTCGAACCCGGTGGTGGTGGTCGGTTTCCAGGAGGCGCGGGTTCGAGTCCCGCTGCGTTCAAATTTTTATATGTTTTCTAAATAAGTAACTATTTTTAGATATGATAGAAACAAAATACAAAAAAAAAATTACTTACTTATCTGCAATTACACCAAATAATGGTTTTGCAATTAGTCCAAATATAGGCAAAATAGTGTAAATTAATCCAACAGTTGCCGATGAAAATCCAAGTTGCCTTGCATAAGTTGTCAAATACGGTACCAATGGCGCAGTACCTAAAACAAAAAAAAATAACTAAAATTAATTAAAACTTACTGACTTAAAAATATTTATATGACTAACTAACAAGAACTGAGATTAAAATAGTTATAAAAAGTATTTCTTATATTTAGTAGTAGATATTAGTAGTAATAACTACTTGACAAATGTTTTATTTTACAACCATTAACGATAAGTTCATATTTAAGAAGGCACCAATAAAATTAAGTGTGTGAAATCAACCAGAAACGAGTATCGTTGGCAATCTCTACATATATACGTTTATAATATATGTTCACTAGCTATTGCTTTAAATCCAGCAGCCAGAATTTTATCTCTGTATTGCGGGACTGGGAATTTTTAATCACGCGGGATCCCGCATATATAAAATTGTGTTATTAATATAACACAAATATATTAAAGATTTAAACTCTTTTCTACATAAATAATAAATAATATAGTAGTCACAGTAATTAAATATTAATAAAAAAAAACATATTTGAACTTAATATATAAAAATCGATTAAACTATGTTAAAATCTTGTTGGTAATGAAAAATTTGGAAAAACCGGAGTCATTAGGCGTAAATTTTAATTGACTTAAGTTGGTACGTATCCCCATACAAAAATAGGGATTGACGCGACGACTTATACATTTGCCTTTTACAACAAAGAAATAAAGAAAGAAAGATAAGTTCTTACAAGTAAGATGTACAGAAATAGTAGTAATTTAAATATGTCAACGCAATGAATATCAATATTAGTGATAGTAAATATCAGTTAATTGTTGTTACTATCCTTCATTTTTTTCTTTTCTAGGTTTGGTCTCTTTAAGTCTCCTTTATTTAAAAAAAAATCAAAATCAGCTTCACGCTGTATTCCGCACACAGCAGGGTAGACAGAGGAAACCTAGTGTTGAGACACTCCGTTCCCCACTTTCTGCCGAATTCTGGAGGCATTGCGTGTTGAGTAGCAGAACTCCACGCCGTGCTTGGCCACAACCAGTCGGTTTTACAGTCACACTTTGTGCCACTGCGCCACGACTGGCCTCCTTTATTTACTTCATATTATATAATATCATTCTCAATAATTACTTATCACTGTTCACCATAATTACTCTTGATATGTAGATTGTTTTTATTGCGCTAATTAACTAAAACGAAATTGCATATAAATAAAAATAAATTCTAAACGTTACTACGTAAAATCTTTTTCTGTTGCCCATAAGAATTTCAGAAAATGTCCTCCTAGTGCTCTTCCACATACTTTAAAGAACCTACACTACTACAGCTATACATTGCTTGTCAGTCAGATCTGCAGCAACGGAACAGTCATATATATTAATTGACACATCAATAACTGTCCATCTAAAGCAGTGCGTTACTTCCCAGTCAGACGCGCAGTAACGGATAATTCCTATATTTTGATCAAAATGGTTTTAACATACCGTTCTATTTTTGATTCCGCCTTCTAGTAAGGCTAGATCAAATCAGTTTTTTCCCTAATCTTTCTCCCACAGACTTAAATTTATTTATAGAGACCAAAACAATTTTGAAAATTTAACATAAACCTCACCCGTGAGCTTGACCAAATGCCAAACCAACTGTCACTGAAAAAAGGCTAGTGATGTCAATGACATCGCAGATGTGACAGAAAATCGACTATCTTATTTTTCTAAAAAGACTTCCATCTCCATATAATATCGAACGAATAATGCTTTGGCTCGTGATTTGTCTAGTGGTTAGTCTTTTATCGTTGTATTCGTAAGTAACACAAAATCTTTTAGATTTAGAGGTAACAGTGTTAAGAAAGCTGTATTATTTGCAACACATGAGTCTATAATGCCATCAGAAGATATCATTCTAACAAGATATTTGCTATAAGAAGTTTATTTAGATAACTGAAACTCGACAATATTACTTTGTCACAACTCATAGCTCTTCAAGGAAAGCCAAGAGCGCGTCCTATTTTGCTCTCCACGTGTTAGTTATAATAAAAGGAAGAAAGCGCAAGGGCACCGCGGCTGCGGCACTTTTTATTGAACTCTCCAGGATGCTTGTGTGTGATCTTTCTGAAGGTACTTGTTACGCTTGTTTATATTAAGATTATATGAGAAAGGTGATCCGTGATGTTAATGAAATTATGAGATGAATATAAATCATTGGATCCAACGCACTACTGCAAAGCAGCCTATATGTCAAATAAATGCACGTCACATACCCCGCTGTCACGTCTCGAGTATTTTTTACGTTCGAATAAGGTATTAGAACCATAGGCGGACACTACTACATACACCAGAGTTTCAGGACATCTTTCATCATTTGATCCTATATTTAGTATGAGTGCAAGGTGTGCTCCTAACGCCATGATAATTTGGAGTCCCTAAAACAATCCATACAATTGACAGTAAAGAATTATAATTATAACTGGCCTTAACATTTAAACAGAGACCACTACGAAAAATCTTTATATATTGGTTTTATATAAATATATTAAACTAAAACACTATAATAGTAATAAATATTATGTACAATAAAACAATGTTGTTTTTTTTTCAACAATATTTATAGCAAGACTAAATATATATGACTATTTTTATTAAATAATCATATATACTTAGTACATTAAGATATTATTTAAGATATTTGTTGTTGTAATAATAAAATAACAATAAAGGAAATAAAGGAGGAAAAGGCAGTAGAATAGATTCAAGTAAATCTTTTTGCATATTCCAACAAACGCGAATCTGGCAAAGAATATGAGATATCTACATCAGACAAAGAATGTCATGGGCTAATAAGCGTAATTCTCAAGGTGCAAAATTTCATACAAACGAACGTAAAACAAAGCAAAGGTTTGCTATTACGAAGCATACCATTTACCAAAGCATAAACAACGAATAGAGACGACATCTCTTAGTTCAGACACTTTATCTGAAGGTGTATAAATAGATTTCAACTGTGTGTATATTTTTTCTTTTAAGAAGGGGATAATTTTTCAAGAAAGTTCTCGCTAAAATAAATATAAATTGTAATATATGTATTTTTAATAAAATTAAAAAGACGCTTTAGATATTTACAAACCTTGTATATAATTGTACTAGCGGCCCATTCGCGGCTTCACCCGCATACCACTTATAATTGTTTTATTATCCTGCATTTTCCGTAAGATAATCAATATAAATTATGTAATTAATATAATTCATACATTCCATAATTTTGAGAAACTGCAAGCACTAACATGGCTGCTTGCGAAGACGAAATCGGCGGCAAGGGCGTCCCCCGCTGGACTCATGCCTATACTTGCGGCCGTAAACATAAAATAAAAATAAAAAATCCTTGATGATATAATAACCTACACTCGTAAGTTTCAATATCTTTATCAAATAAAAAACATTGAAATAGCACCTTGCAATTTTCAATTATTTTTTTATCACAAAATATCTTATTGTGACTTATTACCGTACCGTATCACGTTCTTTTTATTAGAACTAAAATATAAAATAGAACATTTCTTCCATACAATGTACTGACATATATTTTACAATTCGATGGCGTTCATTATTATAGTTATTTCGTTATTTAAGACTAATTAATACGTACACCATAATATTACCAGAGCCTATAGCACTTCTATATTATAGCCTATAGAACCTCTGAGAAACGTAGCTTTCAAACAAAACCAAAAATAAGTAAATCGGACCAGTAGATCTAGATATCTTAGCGTTTGAACAAACAAACTCTTCCATTTTATTATATTAGTATAGATAAAAGCCGAAAATTATATTTATTAAATTTCTTTGATGATGAAATTACTTTCGATCGTAAGTTTTCAATATAAATGTACTTTAAATAGTATAGATTATATTTTACTTCTGCACACCTGCATACTTATTATCACACATGACAAGGTTGGCTGGTAGAGAATGCTATTTAGCGTTAAGCCCGCCTTTTGTCCATTTTTTTTTGTAATGATGTGCAATAAAGTATCTATAAATAAATAAATGAATATAGATAAATATTAAATAAAAAGTAGCGGGCAATGTCGCGCAGGACCAAACTTTACACCACGCCAAGAAAAGAAGAAGAGAACCAATGTGTAGTTTAAATTAAATATAAACAGCAAATAATTACATAAAAATTAACAATATTTCGTAAATGTATGAAAATTTCTGCCCATTCGCGGTCATACTATGCCGCCCGAAGGCTAGGTCATTTCGAATCAGTGACATCTCCTTAATTATTTATTAGAATGTTATAGAAAACTATAATTTCAATCTAGATAAAATGCTAAAGTGACTATTATATTTATGTTCATAAGGATAATTATCAAGCAAGCAAGTACATTTTGGGTGACGTTTTCTTAAAACAACAAACTTTGCAAACCATTGCTTAGCAACGGTCGGTTGTTATTAAATTAGAGAAATTTATAAATTAGAAAGTATTTTAATATATTTAGAATATATGTATAATGTAATGTTATATAGACTATAGCACTTCTGAAGAATCTAGCTTTCATACAAAACAAAAACAAAGTAAATCCGACCAGTAGATCCAGAGAACTTAGCGTTTAAGCAAGCAAACAAACAAACAGCCGAATTTTTGAGCCGAGCCGAATCCTGGAGGCATTGCGAGTTAAGTAGCGGAACTCAACGCCGCGTTTAGCCTTTGCACTTAATCGAAACAATGAAGACATAAATTAAAATAATATTATAATATTTAATTTCCTCGGGAGGAGATCGAAAACCACAACCCGAGACGTTTACATTCACACACTTCTATAGATATTATAATGAGTGGAAGCGTCTGCGCTCCTTTTACGGGGGCATCATATAGGGTAAAATATTTCAAACCCATACCTAAAAAAATTAATCAAGATTCGTCAACAGTTTAGATGTAGGATTTTTTTTTAATTTTATGATTTTTATCCATACTGTATTACGTGTGGCACAGTTACGAATTATAGATACCAAAAACGTAAACACCTAGTACTATTACAAAAATACTAGTAAACACTGCCGATCTGCCACTATTATTGGAATATCACTTCTCCTATTTTACGCAATTACCTATTTTCTATAATAAGCCTAAACAACATTCAACTTCACCGCCAATACCTACGATTCGATTTCTTGAATGAGGCGCGTACGATATTGTCGTTGTGATAGGTAAAAATAAGTTTTAGTGGACTTTATACATGTAACAAAATACAAAAATATAATTTTGTATATCTTTCTGTATGTCTGTTGTTAGTCTTTTACTGGACGATTTTCTTTTTTTGGTATATACGTATTAGTCTTAACAACATATTATCTATAATTTATATTCAAAGGTCTTAATATATCTAAATATCAGAAGTGAAATCCTAGCGCCCATCTATAATTTATAAAAGATATCTATATTGCAACTTAGGAAAATTTTGCCAAAATGATGAGCAATTTCATTTAACATAAAAAACGAAGTTCTGATGTTGAACCCCAGCTACCCAACTTTAAGAGATATGAATGAACTGCCTTGGAATAAATTGTTTAACGTGATGGGCACTTTCTGAGGAAGTTAGAACAATGAAGGTCTAAAGAAACTAGGAAAGCATCTTTCTATACAAATATTGCTACTTCAGCATATAAAATAACAAGAATTGTTAAGGCAGTAATTCATTATTTCGTATAGTTTAGTTGTACTGTTATGGTTGTTTATTATCAGATATCAGATGTTCCAGATTTTTATTTTTTATATATCAATAAAAATGCTTATAAAATGATTTACAAAAATACTTAACATTTCATTATTGCTTATAATTAACCAGTTATGGTTGTTCCTTAGATGAATCAAATCTTTATTTTTTATATATCAATGGAATGCTTATCAACTTTTGTTAAAGCGGCATTTTATTATTTCTCATAGTTTAACTGGAGCACTACGGTTCTAAATCAGACGTGCCAGTTTTTAAAATGATATATAGACTAGATCCTGTCCAGGTCTAATAGTTATACAACAAAAAAGATATATTCATGTACGCCCAGAAGTTCAGATGTCAGTTACATGTCACGTACATACAAACAGAGAAACAAATAAACACACAGACATTTTTTTTTATATTCTGTTAATTATTCGTATTCTGCTGTTTTTGAATGACCTTACATAATTTGATTCACCAATATATTCAGAGAATTTTTTTTACTGTTTTATTATAGTAAAGAAAAAAGTACAGCAGTTGAAGTCGCGTCTTTAATTTTATATAAAAACTAGCGGACCCGGACGCGGCTTCGCCCGCTTAAACCGTTTTTGGAAATATTTAACTAATTTAAATGAAAAAATATAAGTAAACGTAATCATAGTAAAATATTAATAAAAAAAACTAAACTAAACCAGCTACATTATTAATAATTTTGTCTCTGTCTGTCTTTCTATTTCCCCGAGCTAGTATTCAGAATAACTGAACTAATTTTTATTGGACTTTCAGTGATCGATTTTACTGATTTACGCGGAAAAACTCTTTTTACTCGTTTTCCTTGCGCGCGTACGTAGACACTATATGAAATAACTAAAGTCCTTTCTACATTAAATATGATAAGTTTAGCGAGCAATATCAAATAAAATCCCAAAAAACTAAAACCACAATTTATTAAGTGTATAACAACGGTATAGATAACCATCCAACTAAGATGAAATAACCAACAATTCTCTCCTTAATACTTAAATAATA